>WEDG01011121.1:25512-146448 GCA_017591395.1 Schistocephalus solidus
CGTTAGGGTTAGGGTTAGGGTTAGGGTGTCCTTCTACAAAGGCAGGAGGATGGATCTATCAAACGTAGGGTATTCCGAAAGAAATCCTAAACGGGAAAAAAGCATCAATTTGCACAGTTTTGTTCCCCTGAATAGAAAGGAAAAATTTAGTCCAGGGACTGGCAGCTAGGGTGCAAAGCAGCTGCTCCCCTAAAAACGGTCCACGCAGAGCTCCAGCAGCCGCAGCACACACTTCGTTAGGGTTAGGGTTAGGGTTAGGGTGTCCTTCTACAAAGGCAGGAGGATGGATCTATCAAACGTAGGGTATTCCGAAAGAAATCCTAAACGGGAAAAAAAGCATCAATTTGCACAGTTTTTGTTCCCCTGAATAGAAAGGAAAAATTTAGTCCAGGGACTGGCAGCTAGGGTGCAAAGCAGCTGCTCTCCCTAAAACGGTCAACGCAGAGCTCCAGCAGCCGCAGCACACACTTCGTTAGGGTTAGGGTTAGGGTTAGGGTGTCCTTCTACAAAGGCAGGAGGATGGATCTATCAAACGTAGGGTATTCCGAAAGAAATCCTAAACGGGAAAAAAGCATCAATTTGCACAGTTTTGTTCCCCTGAATAGAAAGGAAAATTTAGTCCAGGGACTGGCAGCTAGGGTGCAAAGCAGCTGCTCCCCCTAAAACGGTCAACGCAGAGCTCCAGCAGCCGCAGCACACACTTCGTTAGGGTTAGGGTTAGGGTTAGGGTGTCCTTCTACAAAGGCAGGAGGATGGATCTATCAAACGTAGGGTATTCCGAAAGAAATCCTAAACGGGAAAAAAAGCATCAATTTGCACAGTTTTGTTCCCCTGAATAGAAAGGAAAAATTTAGTCCAGGGACTGGCAGCTAGGGTGCAAAGCAGCTGCTCCCCTAAAAACGGTCCACGCAGAGCTCCAGCAGCCGCAGCACACACTTCGTTAGGGTTAGGGTTAGGGTTAGGGTGTCCTTCAACAAAGGCAGGAGGATGGATCTATCAAACGTAGGGTATTCCGAAATAAATCCTAATCGGGAAATAAGCAACAATTTGCACAGTTTTGTTCCCCTGAATAGAAAGGAAAATTTAGTCCAGGGACTGGCAGCTAGGGTGCAAAGCAGCTGCTCCCCCTAAAACGGTCCACGCAGAGCTCCAGCAGCCGCAGCACACACTTCGTTAGGGTTAGGGTTAGGGTTAGGGTTAGGTGTCCTTCTACAAAGGCAGGAGGATGGATCTATCAAACGTAGGGTATTCCGAAAGAAATCCTAAACGGGAAAAAAAGCATCAATTTGCACAGTTTTGTTCCCCTGAATAGAAAGGAAAAATTTAGTCCAGGGACTGGCAGCTAGGGTGCAAAGCAGCTGCTCCCCTAAAACGGTCCACGCAGAGCTCCAGCAGCCGCAGCACACACTTCGTTAGGGTTAGGGTTAGGGTTAGGGTGTCCTTCTACAAAGGCAGGAGGATGGATCTATCAAACGTAGGGTATTCCGAAAGAAATCCTAAACGGGAAAAAAAGCATCAATTTGCACAGTTTTGTTCCCCTGAATAGAAAGGAAAATTTAGTCCAGGGACTGGCAGCTAGGGTGCAAAGCAGCTGCTCCCCCTAAAACGGTCCACGCAGAGCTCCAGCAGCCGCAGCACACACTTCGTTAGGGTAAGGGTTAGGGTTAGGGTTAGGGTGTCCTTCTACAAAGGCAGGAGGATGGATCTATCAAACGTAGGGTATTCCGAAAGAAATCCTAAACGGGAAAAAAGCATCAATTTGCACAGTTTTGTTCCCCTGAATAGAAAGGAAAAATTTAGTCCAGGGACTGGCAGCTAGGGTGCAAAGCAGCTGCTCCCCTAAAACGGTCCACGCAGAGCTCCAGCAGCCGCAGCACACACTTCGTTAGGGTTAGGGTTAGGGTTAGGGTTAGGGTGTCCTTCTACAAAGGCAGGAGGATGGATCTATCAAACGTAGGGTATTCCGAAAAGAAATCCTAAACGGGAAAAAAAGCATCAATTTGCACAGTTTTGTTCCCCTGAATAGAAAGGAAAAAATTTAGTCCAGGGACTGGCAGCTAGGGTGCAAAGCAGCTGCTCCCCCTAAAAACGGTCCACGCAGAGCTCCAGCAGCCGCAGCACACACTTCGTTAGGGTTAGGGTTAGGGTTAGGGTGTCCTTCTACAAAGGCAGGAGGATGGATCTATCAAACGTAGGGTATTCCGAAAGAAATCCTAAACGGGAAAAAAGCATCAATTTGCACAGTTTTGTTCCCCTGAATAGAAAGGAAAAATTTAGTCCAGGGACTGGCAGCTAGGGTGCAAAGCAGCTGCTCCCCTAAAACGGTCCACGCAGAGCTCCAGCAGCCGCAGCACACACTTCGTTAGGGTTAGGGTTAGGGTTAGGGTGTCCTTCTACAAAGGCAGGAGGATGGATCTATCAAAACGTAGGGTATTCCGAAAGAAATCCTAAACGGGAAAAAAGCATCAATTTGCACAGTTTTTGTTCCCCTGAATAGAAAGGAAAATTTAGTCCAGGGACTGGCAGCTAGGGTGCAAAGCAGCTGCTCCCCCTAAAACGGTCCACGCAGAGCTCCAGCAGCCGCAGCACACACTTCGTTAGGGTAAGGGTTAGGGTTAGGGTGTCCTTCTACAAAGGCAGGAGGATGGATCTATCAAACGTAGGGTATTCCGAAAGAAATCCTTAACGGGAAAAAAGCATCAATTTGCACAGTTTTGTTCCCCTGAATAGAAAGGAAAATTTAGTCCAGGGACTGGCAGCTAGGGTGCAAAGCAGCTGCTCCCCTAAAAACGGTCCACGCAGAGCTCCAGCAGCCGCAGCACACACTTCGTTAGGGTTAGGGTTAGGGTTAGGGTGTCCTTCTACAAAGGCAGGAGGATGGATCTATCAAACGTAGGGTATTCCGAAAGAAATCCTAAACGGGAAAAAAGCATCAATTTGCACAGTTTTGTTCCCCTGAATAGAAAGGAAAATTTAGTCCAGGGACTGGCAGCTAGGGTGCAAAGCAGCTGCTCCCCCTAAAACGGTCCACGCAGAGCTCCAGCAGCCGCAGCACACACTTCGTTAGGGTTAGGGTTAGGGTTAGGGTGTCCTTCTACAAAGGCAGGAGGATGGATCTATCAAACGTAGGGTATTCCGAAAGAAATCCTAAACGGGAAAAAGCATCAATTTGCACAATTTTGTTCTCCCTGAATAGAAAGGAAAAATTTAGTCCAGGGACTGGCAGCTAGGGTGCAAAAGCAGCTGCTCCCCCTAAAACGGTCCACGCAGAGCTCCAGCAGCCGCAGCACACACTTCGTTAGGGTTAGGGTAAGGGTTAGGGTGTCCTTCACAAAGGCAGGAGGATGGATCTATCAAACGTAGGGTATTCCGAAAAGAAATCCTAAACGGGAAAAAAAGCATCAATTTGCACAATTTTGTTCCCCTGAATAGAAAGGAAAATTTAGTCCAGGGACTGGCAGCTAGGGTGCAAAGCAGCTGCTCCCCCTAAAACGGTCCACGCAGAGCTCCAGCAGCCGCAGCACACACTTCGTTAGGGTTAGGGTTAGGGTTAGGGTGTCCTTCTACAAAGGCAGGAGGATGGATCTATCAAACGTAGGGTATTCCGAAAGAAATCCTAAACGGGAAAAAAGCATCAATTTGCACAGTTTTGTTCCCCTGAATAGAAAGGAAAATTTAGTCCAGGGACTGGCAGCTAGGGTGCAAAGCAGCTGCTCCCCCTAAAACGGTCCACGCAGAGCTCCAGCAGCCGCAGCACACACTTCGTTAGGGTTAGGGTTAGGGTTAGGGTGTCCTTCTACAAAGGCAGGAGGATGGATCTATCAAACGTAGGGTATTCCGAAAGAAATCCTAAACGGGAAAAAAAGCATCAATTTGCACAGTTTTGTTCCCCTGAATAGAAAGGAAAATTTAGTCCAGGGACTGGCAGCTAGGGTGCAAAGCAGCTGCTCCCCCTAAAACGGTCCACGCAGAGCTCCAGCAGCCGCAGCACACACTTCGTTAGGGTTAGGGTTAGGGTTAGGGTTAGGGTGTCCTTCTACAAAGGCAGGAGGATGGATCTATCAAACGTAGGGTATTCCGAAAGAAATCCTTAAACGGGAAAAAAGCATCAATTTGCACAGTTTTGTTCCCCTGAATAGAAAGGAAAATTTAGTCCAGGGACTGGCAGCTAGGGTGCAAAGCAGCTGCTCCCCTAAAACGGTCCACGCAGAGCTCCAGCAGCCGCAGCACACACTTCGTTAGGGTTAGGGTTAGGGTTAGGGTGTCCTTCTACAAAGGCAGGAGGATGGATCTATCAAACGTAGGGTATTCCGAAAGAAATCCTAAACGGGAAAAAAGCATCAATTTGCACAATTTTGTTCCCCTGAATAGAAAGGAAAATTTAGTCCAGGGACTGGCAGCTAGGGTGCAAAGCAGCTGCTCCCCCTAAAACGGTCCACGCAGAGCTCCAGCAGCCGCAGCACACACTTCGTTAGGGTTAGGGTTAGGGTGTCCTTCTACAAAGGCAGGAGGATGGATCTATCAAACGTAGGGTATTCCGAAAGAAATCCTAAACGGGAAAAAAAGCATCAATTTGCACAATTTTTGTTCCCCTGAATAGAAAGGAAAAATTTAGTCCAGGGACTGGCAGCTAGGGTGCAAAGCAGCTGCTCCCCCTAAAACGGTCCACGCAGAGCTCCAGCAGCCGCAGCACACACTTCGTTAGGGTTAGGGTTAGGGTTAGGGTGTCCTTCTACAAAGGCAGGAGGATGGATCTATCAAACGTAGGGTATTCCGAAAGAAATCCTAAACGGGAAAAAGCATCAATTTGCACAGTTTTTGTTCCCCTGAATAGAAAGGAAAAATTTAGTCCAGGGACTGGCAGCTAGGGTGCAAAGCAGCTGCTCCCCTAAAACGGTCCACGCAGAGCTCCAGCAGCCGCAGCACACACTTCGTTAGGGTTAGGGTTAGGGTGTCCTTCTACAAAGGCAGGAGGATGGATCTATCAAACGTAGGGTATTCCGAAAGAAATCCTAAACGGGAAAAAAGCATCAATTTGCACAGTTTTGTTCCCCTGAATAGAAAGGAAAAATTTAGTCCAGGGACTGGCAGCTAGGGTGCAAAGCAGCTGCTCCCCCCTAAAACGGTCCACGCAGAGCTCCAGCAGCCGCAGCACACACTTCGTTAGGGTTAGGGTTAGGGTTAGGGTGTCCTTCTACAAAGGCAGGAGGATGGATCTATCAAACGTAGGGTATTCCGAAAGAAATCCTAAACGGGAAAAAAAGCATCAATTTGCACAGTTTTGTTCCCCCTGAATAGAAAGGAAAAATTTAGTCCAGGGACTGGCAGCTAGGGTGCAAAGCAGCTGCTCCCCCTAAAACGGTCCACGCAGAGCTCCAGCAGCCGCAGCACACACTTCGTTAGGGTTAGGGTTAGGGTTAGGGTGTCCTTCTACAAAGGCAGGAGGATGGATCTATCAAACGTAGGGTATTCCGAAAGAAATCCTAAACGGGAAAAAAAGCATCAATTTGCACAGTTTTTGTTCCCCTGAATAGAAAGGAAAAATTTAGTCCAGGGACTGGCAGCTAGGGTGCAAAGCAGCTGCTCCCCTAAAACGGTCCACGCAGAGCTCCAGCAGCCGCAGCACACACTTCGTTAGGGTTAGGGTTAGGGTTAGGGTGTCCTTCTACAAAGGCAGGAGGATGGATCTATCAAACGTAGGGTATTCCGAAAGAAATCCTAAACGGGAAAAAAGCATCAATTTGCACAATTTTTGTTCCCCTGAATAGAAAGGAAAAATTTAGTCCAGGGACTGGCAGCTAGGGTGCAAAGCAGCTGCTCCCCTAAAAACGGTCCACGCAGAGCTCCAGCAGCCGCAGCACACACTTCGTTAGGGTTAGGGTTAGGGTTAGGGTGTCCTTCTACAAAGGCAGGAGGATGGATCTATCAAACGTAGGGTATTCCGAAAGAAATCCTAAACGGGAAAAAAAGCATCAATTTGCACAATTTTTGTTCCCCTGAATAGAAAGGAAAAATTTAGTCCAGGGACTGGCAGCTAGGGTGCAAAGCAGCTGCTCCCCTAAAACGGTCCACGCAGAGCTCCAGCAGCCGCAGCACACACTTCGTTAGGGTTAGGGTTAGGGTTAGGGTGTCCTTCTACAAAGGCAGGAGGATGGATCTATCAAACGTAGGGTATTCCGAAAGAAATCCTAAACGGGAAAAAAGCATCAATTTGCACAATTTTGTTCCCCTGAATAGAAAGGAAAATTTAGTCCAGGGACTGGCAGCTAGGGTGCAAAGCAGCTGCTCCCCCTAAAACGGTCCACGCAGAGCTCCAGCAGCCGCAGCACACACTTCGTTAGGGTTAGGGTTAGGGTTAGGGTGTCCTTCTACAAAGGCAGGAGGATGGATCTATCAAACGTAGGGTATTCCGAAAGAAATCCTAAACGGGAAAAAAAGCATCAATTTGCACAATTTTGTTCCCCTGAATAGAAAGGAAAAATTTAGTCCAGGGACTGGCAGCTAGGGTGCAAAGCAGCTGCTCCCCTAAAACGGTCCACGCAGAGCTCCAGCAGCCGCAGCACACACTTCGTTAGGGTTAGGGTTAGGGTTAGGGTGTCCTTCTACAAAGGCAGGAGGATGGATCTATCAAACGTAGGGTATTCCGAAAAGAAATCCTTAAACGGGAAAAAAGCATCAATTTGCACAGTTTTGTTCCCCTGAATAGAAAGGAAAAATTTAGTCCAGGGACTGGCAGCTAGGGTGCAAAGCAGCTGCTCCCCTAAAACGGTCCACGCAGAGCTCCAGCAGCCGCAGCACACACTTCGT
The DNA here is from genome assembly GCA_017591395.1 of Schistocephalus solidus. NCBI lineage: Eukaryota > Metazoa > Platyhelminthes > Cestoda > Diphyllobothriidea > Diphyllobothriidae > Schistocephalus > Schistocephalus solidus. Next base: position 32,320 of record WEDG01011121.1, read on the forward strand.
TAGGGTTAGGGTTAGGGTTAGGGTGTCCTTCTACAAAAGGCAGGAGGATGGATCTATCAAACGTAGGGTATTCCGAAAAGAAATCCTAAACGGGAAAAAAAGCATCAATTTGCACAATTTTGTTCCCCTGAATAGAAAGGAAAAAATTTAGTCCAGGGACTGGCAGTAAGGGTGCAAAGCAGCTGCTCCCCCTAAAACGGTCCACGCAGAGCTCCAGCAGCCGCAGCACACTTCGTTAGGGATAGGGTTAGGGTTAGGGTGTCCTTGTACAAAGGCAGGAGGATGGATCTATCAAACGTAGGGTATTCCGAAAGAAATCCTAAACGGGAAAAAAAGCATCAATTTGCACAATTTTTGTTCCCCTGAATAGAAAGGAAAAATTTAGTCCAGGGACTGGCAGCTAGGGTGCAAAGCAGCTGCTCCCCCCTAAAACGGTCCACGCAGAGCTCCAGCAGCCGCAGCACACACTTCGTTAGGGTTAGGGTTAGGGTTAGGGTGTCCTTCTACAAAGGCAGGAGGATGGATCTATCAAACGTAGGGTATTCCGAAAGAAATCCTAAACGGGAAAAAAGCATCAATTTGCACAATTTTGTTCCCCTGAATAGAAAGGAAAAATTTAGTCCAGGGACTGGCAGTTAGGGGTGCAAAGCAGCTGCTTCCCCTAAAACGGTCCACGCAGAGCTCCAGCAGCCGCAGCACACACTTCGTTAGGGTTAGGGTTAGGGTTAGGGTGTCCTTCAACAAAGGCAGGAGGATGGATCTATCAAACGTAGGGTATTCCGAAAAGAAATCCTAAACGGGAAAAAAAGCATCAATTTGCACAATTTTTGTTCCCCTGAATAGAAAGGAAAAATTTAGTCCAGGGACTGGCAGCTAGGGTGCAAAGCAGCTGCTCCCCCTAAAAACGGTCCACGCAGGAGCTCCAGCAGCCGCAGCACACACTTCGTTAGGGTTAGGGTTAGGGTTAGGATTAGGGTGTCCTTCTAAAAAGGCAGGAGGATGGATCTATCAAACGTAGGGTATTCCGAAAGAAATCCTTAACGGGAAAAAAGCATCAATTTGCACAGTTTTGTTCCCCTGAATAGAAAGGAAAATTTAGTCCAGGGACTGGCAGCTAGGGTGCAAAGCAGCTGCTCCCCCTAAAACGGTCCACGCAGAGCTCCAGCAGCCGCAGCACACACTTCGTTAGGGGTTAGGGGTTATGGTTAGGGTGTCCTTCTACAAAGGCAGGAGGATGGATCTATCAAACGTAGGGTATTCCGAAAAGAAATCCTAAACGGGAAAAAAGCATCAATTTGCACAATTTTTGTTCCCCTGAATAGAAAGGAAAAATTTAGTCCAGGGACTGGCAGTTAGGGTGCAAAGCAGCTGCTCCCCTAAAACGGTCCACGCAGAGCTCCAGCAGCCGCAGCACACACTTCGTTAGGGTTAGGGTTAGGGTTAGGGTGTCCTTCTAGAAAGGCAGGAGGATGGATCTATCAAACGTAGGGTATTCCGAAAAGAAATCCTAAACGGGAAAAAAGCATCAATTTGCACAATTTTGTTCCCCTGAATAGAAAGGAAAATTTAGTCCAGGGACTGGCAGTTAGGGTGCAAAGCAGCTGCTCCCCCTAAAACGGTCCACGCAGAGCTCCAGCAGCCGCAGCACACACTTCGTTAGGGTTAGGGTTAGGGTGTCCTTCTACAAAGGCAGGAGGATGGATCTATCAAACGTAGGGTATTCCGAAAGAAATCCTAAACGGGAAAAAAGCATCAATTTGCACAATTTTGTTCCCCTGAATAGAAAGGAAAATTTAGTCCAGGGACTGGCAGTTAGGGTGCAAAGCAGCTGCTCCCCCTAAAAACGGTCCACGCAGAGCTCCAGCAGCCGCAGCACACACTTCGTTAGGGTTAGGGTTAGGGTTAGGGTGTCCTTCTAGAAAAGGCAGGAGGATGGATCTATCAAACGTAGGGTATTCCGAAAGAAATCCTTAACGGGAAAAAAGCATCAATTTGCACAGTTTTGTTCCCGTGAATAGAAAGGAAAAATTTAGTCCAGGGACTGGCAGTTAGGGTGCAAAGCAGCTGCTCCCCCGTAAACGGTCCACGCAGAGCTCCAGCAGCCGCAGCACACACTTCTGTTAGGGTTAGGGTTAGGGTGTCCTTCTACAAAGGCACGAGGATGGATCTATCAAACGTAGGGTATTCCGAAAGAAATCCTAAACGGGAAAAAGCATCAATTTGCAGAGTTTTGTTCCCCTGAATAGAAAGGAAAAATTTAGTCCAGGGACTGGCAGTTAGGGTGCAAAGCAGCTGCTCCCCTGAAAACGGTCCACGCAGAGCTCCAGCAGCCGCAGCATACACTTCGTTAGGGTTAGGGTTTAGGGTTAGGGTGTCCTTCTACAAAGGCAGGAGGATGGATCTATCAAACGTAGGGTATTCCGAAAGAAATCCTAAACGGGAAAAAAAGCATCAATTTGCACAATTTTGTTCCCCCTGAATAGAAAGGAAAAATTTAGTCCAGGGACTGGCAGTTAGGGTGCAAAGCAGCTGCTCCCCCTAAAACGGTCCACGCAGAGCTCCAGCAGCCGCAGCACACACTTCGTTAGGGTTAGGGTTAGGGTGTCCTTCTACAAAGGCAGGAGGATGGATCTATCAAACGTAGGGTATTCCGAAAGAAATCCTAAACGGGAAAAAAGCATCAATTTGCACAATTTTGTTCCCCTGAATAGAAAGGAAAATTTAGTCCAGGGACTGGCAGTTAGGGTGCAAAGCAGCTGCTCCCCCTAAAACGGTCCACGCAGAGCTCCAGCAGCCGCAGCTCACACTTCGTTAGGGTTAGGGTTAGGGTTAGGGTTAGGGTTAGGGTGTCCTTCTAGAAATGCAGGAGGATGGATCTATCAAACGTAGGGTATTCCGAAAGAAATCCTAAACGGGAAAAAAGCATCAATTTGCACAATTTTGTTCCCCTGAATAGAAACGAAAATTTAGTCCAGGGAATGGCAGTTAGGGTGCAAAGCAGCTGCTCCCCCTAAAACGGTCCACGCAGAGCTCTAGCTGCCGCAGCACACACTTCGTTAGGGTTAGGGTTAGGGTGTCCTTCTACAAAGGCAGGAGGATGGATCTATCAAACGTAGGGTATTCCGAAAAGAAATCCTAAACGGGAAAAAAAGCATCAATTTGCACAATTTTGTTCCCCTGAATAGAAAGGAAAAATTTAGTCCAGGGACTGGCAGCTAGGGTGCAAAGCAGCTGCTCCCCTAAAACGGTCCACGCAGAGCTCCAGCAGCCGCAGCACACACTTCGTTAGGGTTAGGGTTAGGGTTAGGGTGTCCTTCTAGAAAGGCAGGAGGATGGATCTATCAAGCGAAGGGTATTCCGAAAGAAATCCTAAACGGGAAAAAAGCATCAATTTGCACAGTTTTGTTCCCCTGAATAGAAAGGAAAATTTAGTCCAGGGACTGGCAGTTAGGGTGCAAAGCAGCTGCTCCCCCTGAAACGGTCCACGCAGAGCTCCAGCAGCCGCAGCATACACTTCGTAAGGGTTAGGTTTAGGGTTAGGGTGTCCTTCTTCAAAGGCAGGAGGATGGATCTATCAAACGTAGGGTATTCCGAAAGAAATCCTAAACGGGAAAAAAGCATCAATTTGCACAGTTTTGTTCCCCTGAATAGAAAGGAAAAATTTAGTCCAGGGACTGGCAGTTAGGGTGCAAAGCAGCTGCTCCCTGAAACGGTCCACGCAGAGCTCCAGCAGCCGCAGCACACACTTCGTAAGGGTTAGGGTTAGGGTTAGGGTTAGGGTGTCCTTCTACAAAGGCAGGAGGATGGATCTATCAAACGTAGGGTATTCCGAAAGAAATCCTAAACGGGAAAAAAGCATCAATTTGCACAGTTTTGTTCCCCGTGAATAGAAAGGAAAAATTTAGTCCAGGAACTGGAAGTTAGGGTGCAAAGCAGCTGCTCCCCCTGAAACGGTCCACGCAGAGCTCCAGCAGCCGCAGCGCACACTTCGTAAGGGTTAGGGTTAGGGTAAGGGTGTCCTTCTTCAAAGGCAGGAGGATGGATCTATCAAACGTAGGGTATTCCGAAAGAAATCCTAAACGGGAAAAAAGCATCAATTTGCACAGTTTTGTTCCCCTGAATAGAAAGGAAAATTTAGTCCAGGGACTGGCAGTTAGGGTGCAAAGCAGCCGCTCCCCCTGAAACGGTCCACGCAGAGCTCCAGCAGCCGCAGCGCACACTTCGTAAGGGTTAGGGTTAGGGTAAGGGTGTCCTTCTACAAAGGCAGGAGGATGGATCTATCAAACGTAGGGTATTCCGAAAGAAATCCTAAACGGGAAAAAAGCATCAATTTGCACAATTTTGTTCCCCTGAATAGAAAGGAAAATTTAGTCCAGGGACTGGCAGTTAGGGTGCAAAGCAGCTGCTCCCCCTAAAACGGTCCACGCAGAGCTCCAGCAGCCGCAGCACACACTTCGTTAGGGTTAGGGTTAGGGTTAGGGTGTCCTTCTACAAAGGCAGGAGGATGGATCTATCAAACGTAGGGTATTCCGAAAGAAATCCTAAACGGGAAAAAAGCATCAATTTGCACAATTTTGTTCCCCTGAATAGAAAGGAAAATTTAGTCCAGGGACTGGCAGTTAGGGTGCAAAGCAGCTGCTCCCCCTAAAACGGTCCACGCGGAGCTTCAGCAGCCGCAGCACACACTTCGTTAGGGTTAGGGTTAGGATTAGGGTGTCCTTCTAGAAAGGCAGGAGGATGGATCTATCAAACGTAGGGTATTCCGAAAGAAATCCTAAACGGGAAAAAAGCATCAATTTGCACAGTTTTGTTCCCCTGTATAGAAAGGAAAATTTAGTCCAGGGACTGGCAGCTAGGGCGCAAAGCAGCTGCTCCCCCTAAAACGGTCCACGCAGAGCTCCAGCAGCCGCAGCACACACTTCGTTAGGGTTAGGGTTAGGGTGTCCTTCTACAAAGGCAGGAGGATGGATCTATCAAACGTAGGGTATTCCGAAAGAAATCCTAAACGGGAAAAAAACATCAATTTGTACAATTTTGTTCCCCTGAATAGAAAGGAAAATTTAGTCCAGGGACTGGCAGCTAGGGTGCAAAGCAGCTGCTCCCCCTTAAACGGTCCACGCGGAGCTCCAGCTGCCGCAACACACACTTCGTTAGGGTTAGGGTTAGGGTGTCCTTCTAGAAAGTTAGGAGGATGGATCTATCAAACGTAGGGTATTCCGAAAAGAAATCCTAAACGGGAAAAAAAGCATCAATTTGAACAATTTTTGTTCCCCTGAATAGAAAGGAAAATTTAGTCCAGGGACTGGCAGTTAGGGTGCAAAGCAGCTGCTCCCCTAAAACGGTCCACGCAGAGCTCCAGCAGCCGCAGCACACACTTCGTTAGGGTTAGGGTTAGGGTTAGGGTGTCCTTCTACAAAGGCAGGAGGATGGATCTATTAAACGTAGGGTATTCCGAAAGAAATCCTAAACGGGAAAAAGCATCAATTTGCACAGTTTTGTTCCCCTGAATAGAAAGGAAAATTTAGTCCAGGGACTGGCAGCTAGGGTGCAAAGCAACTGCTCCCCCTAAAACGGTCGACGCAGAGCTCCAGCAGCCGCAGCACACACTTCGTGAAAACGGATTCCCAGAAAAACTCCTTCTCCGAAATATTAGGGAGCGCACCGAAAAACCTATCACCTTAACTGCAGAAAAGAAGCACGTGTTCATTAGACTGCTCCTCCAAGGGGATGCAACAAGCGAACTAGAAAGATGACGTCTGAAGACAGCCATCATAAGTGCGTTCCCGTGGGTGAACCTACGGGTATCCTTTACGAACTTTCCCCTCCTACGTGTGGGAGGTAAAGACCGACTCCATTGAAAACAACCTCAATGCATATTTACTCATTTAATTGCTCCTGTGGAGTAAGATACATTGACCGTACAACGAGGCGACTGGAAAAGAGGGTACATGAACACATACATGTCTGTTTATGTAAAGATGAAACTCGATCAATCACGAGTTCTATTTTTGCTCATCTAATTGATACTAACTACCGCGTTGATCCCAAAGAAGCCTTTCAGGTTGTCTACCGGACACCAACCAACTTTATTAAAAGCCTACGTCAACGAGTGCTAGCAACAGCCGGGGCAGGAGCTATACGGTCAACAAACCCGACCCTGTGCTTTCAGAAGACGCTCGTACAAGCGCTGTCTCTTTCGTGGCCGACAACCACTGCGAGTGGTGTCTAAACGCTGCCTTGGCCCCCTGATGACAGTCGTTCACCCCGTGTACTAGAAATTGATATTCATTCCCTGCACTCTACCCCGAAAATTGCTTACATCCTACCCTATCTACCCCTTCCCCCAGTCCCAGTGACCTCAACCCAACGACCTCGCTATGCGACCGGCGTAGGAATGATGATTATTACACATTTCACACTTATAAACCCTGTAAATTCTTCATGTTTTCATAAGCCATGTAATTTTACCGGCTCGATTATGAGTTACCGAAAACGCGTGTTCACCGATTTGCATTCTCAAGTTTAAAATTGGAATATGCGCAGAACTGAAACACAGCAGTGTTTGTTACTATTTCCGGGATGATCTGAAACTCATCAAAATCCAGCACCAGAGGTAAAGGTAAAGAACATTGCCGAAAGGAAATCTCTCATTCTTTATAAAAAGGAGTATGCTTACGATTGTACCCAACAATTCTATTTGAATTTATTAGTCATTTGCCAGCCTATCAACTTGTGAGCTTATAAATAACATTCTTCCTAATGGCACAAGCAAGGGAAACCTATTTGCCTTAGTCAAGCGCAGCTCAAACAATGTACAAAGGAAGAAAAACTGCCAATTTACGGAAATGTTGGCTGTTTGGTAACTGAAATCCTGCAAATCATATTTGTATTGTATAAATACAATCCAATACCACGGAAGTGCCGATTTATTCACTCGTTTGTCTTGCATGGGTAGACTTTTGGTATTTTTAATGCGTAAGTTTACTCAGTTACAGCGAGTTGTGACGCTTTTGGAATTTTTCGTTTTTTAAATTTCATATTTGTAAACAACGTAATATTACTTTTAATATTTGTTTTGTGTTTTCAATTCAGTTAAACTAGTCCATTAAAAGTCGAAAGCTTGGAGACATTCGCTGGCACCAGTTTACGCGTGATGATCAATTTTTCGTAAATTTCAGCGTTTTGCATCAAACAGGTCATATACCAAAGTTAGGTGAATCTTTACCCAGAATGCAACACATTTTAATTGCTTCTGCGTGAAAAATAGATAGTTTTAAATCAGAAGGTTGGTATTGAACGCGTCCGGTAAGTTAACCGAATGCAAAGATGCAGTTTTAAATGTAACATTTTACCCAGCCTCCTTCCTCTTGCAGTGTTCTTGTTAATTGCAAAATGTTATTGTAAAGGTGGTGCACATACAATAATTCTGTTGAGAAACGTTCAGGAGCCACAAGAATTTCATAGCCACGCTAGGTACAGGCGTCCAGAGAAAGCTTCCCTGTCCCTTATAGTAAATGCTTTGTATACATGAAGATTAAATGAAACCCCCAAGTAGATTCTTTTAAGTTTTCCTGTTGAAAATCCAAAAGATCCTGCTGAAAATCCAAAATCTTTGTATACATCTTTGTATACAATGCTTTGTATACATGAAGATTCAATGAAAACCCCAAGTAGATTCTTTTAAGTTTTCCTGTTGAAAATCCAAAAGATCCTGTTGAAAATCTAAAATCCAAAAAGGTGTTGATTCTGAAGTCTGTTGACCAGAAAGCACAAAAGGAAATGGATGTTCAATTCCATATCCACCAAAAGGATCTTCGTTAGCCCAGGCAACTTTATTTTATAGTCATATGTTTGAGCTCAAAGTAACAAACAGCTCATTCTTATACTAATTGCTCTTTTAGTAAAAGTATAGACCAAATGTTTCGCATACATCATTGTCGATTGTCATTAAATATATAATCAGCCATACCCCTAGTAATTTGCATGAAGACGTAAAAACATTCAATTGAGCTAAGACTTTTGTGTTCTTTTAAAAACATATGGTGACTAAAAATTGAAGACAACCCTTTGAAAAGAAGTCCTTAAACATCACATTGTAGTGGGCAATTTAAAGCTTTGCTAAATGAAATATAGTAAGTATAGTACTAAAAATATTATTTTCCTAGACTTTGCAGATGTTTTAGTGTTTTTCATCATAACAAGAAGAGATGAAAACCAAATTCCTATTTTGGAGAAAGTATGTACCTAAGTATTCGAGAAAACAGAATTCAGTCGTTTCACTTTGAAAGTTAATTCTGCTTTTAACGTTTTGCAAAAGGCAAGAATAGTCAAATTTAAATTTTTACACTAAAAAATACAACGTTACATTCCTTTTATAGCAAATCGTTTATTTACGCAAAGAGTTGTATTTAAAGACAATATAATCATTTAGGCTAGTAAGGCCTTGTGTACTTTTGACAGGACGTTTTTTAATCCTATGCAAATCCATTCGCTCGACATTTCTTTAAAAATCAAAGACTATCAGCAATTAACGTACGATTAAGTGTCATTATTTTCAATCAGGCTCATCCTGAGTAGCAAAAAATACCAGTCCATTATATATTTCTGTAGACATAAAAAGCATTCAGACAATGTGTAAAATAAATAAAGTGGTTAGTGTGCCTTAAATGTGACGCGCTTTTTTCTTCACTCTCAAACTTTCTTCAAAGAACATGCATCTATTTTAGATGGAGGCATTCGGATACATACGTTCCAGAGTTTGCAGTCTGACCGTTTACAAAAAAATGTACTTTTCTCCAAGATCTCCTAGCAAAACTTTGAAGGCAGCATCCTTTTTACAGAACTCTAAAGCTTAGTTTTCTAGTTTAAATAAATCTTTAGCAAACGTAAAACATACTAGAAGTCGGCATGTACTAAATATAACGGACCAGCTTTTTATAGTGCAATTTAAAAAAATAGATCTCGCGTACATATGGTTGGTACAAAACTTCAAAGGAATTTTATTTTTTCAATTGCTCTCATGCATGTCACCGTGGGAATTATTTAAATTATTTTGACTTTATAAACTGTAAACGAGTACTTTCAATTTCTGTGCATATTATAAGCATTGCCACCGCGCATATTTTAGTACAGACAATGCGGCTTATTAACTCTTCCTCACGTGCATGAAGTTTACCCTTTTTAGCCTAGTTTAAAAGCTAAATTTAAAGAAAAACAAACTGGAGCGTCAGCTCAACATATTCCTATTCATGAAACCCCTTTGAGTAGTGTGGTACTACTTGGAGTTTATGAATTTCAATTGCACAGCCTCTTACCCGCATTTTCATGCGTTTGTGAAAAATGCTCGTCAATATTACACTTTGTAAAAAATCTTATAAACATTGGCGTTTACACACGGTGCTATAAATTTGCTTGATTTAAATATTAGTATGGATTTTTAAAATTAATATGAAGCTCTTAGTGAATATTGTTGATAAACATTGCAAGTTTATTGTGTAGAAAGTCTACGGAGAGAGACAGAACTAGTTAGCTATCAATTAAATAATTCGTTGCTGATGGATTCACTTTGCTAGGTAGGGACGATGTGTGTTTTACATGCCAACCATCAATTTAAAACTGAAAAGGTTGCCCAGTATCTTGCATAGCAGTTAGGTTAGCTAGACTAAAGACCCCTGTAGTTGGAAAAGAAAATAACATACTTTCTTAATTTAAATACACGTTAAAACCCATGTTACCCTTCTAACCCTGTTTTCCAAAGCTCGACTCTTTTTCGTATTTGAGATTCCAAATCTGTTGCTTCCAAAAAATTGTTTCAGCAGCTTAGGACAAACTGCATAAAGCAATTAATGTTCGGCAAATAAGCTTGGTTCACATGGAGTCTACTGTAATGTTCAATTAAAATATCGAAAGACTTGAAATTTCCCTCTTAAGGATAATGACTGTTAGACAAGTGGAATTAAAAGCCAGCAAAAATTCATGCTAACAACTCCAGATTTAGGAAAAGTTTAAACATTCCCGCATATATATGTGGCTGAAGTAATCTTTCCGGTTGATCGTCTGCTGTTTACCTTTAGCAGCTGTATATTAAAAACAACAGTTATTTAACTAATCGATCCTACGTAAGCCAATTATACTCATATGTTCACTACGAAAGTCAAAGTATCAATAAACTATACCGCGAGTTGCAATTTATTTGACAGAATTGCTTGAAATAATGCCTACGGCTCTAATATTTCAACTGTGGAAATTTAAATTGCTGCTTTTAGCAAGTATGTTTGTTATTTTACTGAATTTAATGATTCACTTACGCCAAGATAAGCCACTCGTGGTCCCTTGCCTAAAGTATATTGCAAGTGACAATAATTCGTGAGATTTAAATCAATCTAAGCCCAACTGTTTAGAAGAAGCGCAGACACACTTTAAGGCATGCCTGAAAATTACAAGGATTTAATGCAATAATGACTTGTTATAAAATAAAGATTATATTTAAATTGACAAATTCGGGCTCAATAATTATTTTTAATTTTTAGAATAAATATCGACGACAGATATCTGACGATCTCTTGACGTAAGGGAGATTTAGACCTAAGAAGCTATGGAAGGGACACAAAATGGCATTCACTGGTAACGCTACGTTATGCCCCTTAAAGCATATATCCCATTGCATTTTTGGTATTTTTAATGTACAGATGATGCAAAGCTTATGAAAATTAGAAAACTCGTACATATGTGGGCACTAATTATTCATTTGCTAAGGGTAACAATATAAAATACACGGTTTCGTTTAGTTTTAAGTAATGTTTAATAAACCAATATTAACTCTGAGCAATCTGAATCACTGCAAATGTATAACAGTAATTGGATGACGTGGTTACCACAATCTTCTTTCTATAAGACTATTACGGACTGAAATGTGATTTAACCTGAATATTTTGCCGTTTTCGAAGTTAAAAATGGACATTTAGGTGGTTTGGGTTTTGAAAAAATAATATTCGAACATTATTTTACCAAACCAGCTACATGGCTGTCAACGAAAAGTTGAGAGTACTAATTGTAAAAGATAAAATCCTACAGGGTGACAGGCAATTGATCCGAGTGATTGATAATATTATGCATCATTGCATTAGTATGCACTCGTCCCGTAACGCGATAGGTGAATGCTACCTTCCGTCACATTTACCTAATTCATTAATTTCAGGGCAGCCTGTGAATAAATTTGGCGACCAGGCAGATCAATTCCAGCTCAGCGTAATCTCTCTAGGGATAATTTAAGTAATCCTAAAGATGGCAGTGTAGGCCAGCACATTCCTGAGTGAGCTGACCAGTCTCAAGCACGCAATGTATTTGCTTGTCTTAAGTTGCATAGAGTGGTGTTAAGAAAGAATAAGAGAACGTTATAATCATTTTAAGTCCTAGTTCCTCTCGGGCTTCAGCTCAGCATCCAGTTTCTCTGTATACTATGCCCGGGCAAGTAACCGGTGGTTACAAGGGCGAAAGTGTCGCCTTCCTCGAAGACGTGATGCAATTTGACAATCCGTCGCGCGGCTATTCCCTGGTTGTGTAGCCGTGATCCCAGCTTCCAACTGGCATTTTCTATGGGAAAAGATGATCAATACTGGATGGCCCATTAGTACTAACTTGTTAAAGCGTTGCATGGCACAATTCATCAGGATATTCTAGGATTAGTGCTAAAGTGAAATATGCGATTGATTACCTTTAATTTAGCTTACTGTAAGACGACGTGCGGTGTCCACTTGGTATTTCTGCGGGTGGATTCCTAGACAGCTAATACACTGGCTCTAGATAAATATTTAGAAAAATCTGTCCCGAAGATACTAGACTCTACGCTCTTTGCGTTCAATTACAGGGAAATGTCTAAATCTATTTGAAAAGCGTTTTCAAAAAAGCTAATTGGTGTCTGTATGACCTTTGCAATTTGGGTTCTCCCGAAGAGTGCCATAAGGAAATGCTGAAAACGCATTAAACGCCTGTTAGTAGCATGTTTATATTGACCTACTGTGTTCCGTTTTCTTAAAGCTTTATAAAGCCACTTCGTCTTACACTCAATTATGTGCATATATTTTTAAATGCAATATTCCTGACCTCCTGACCGGTACATGCAAGAGGTTTGCAACTTCGGGACCTGCTGCGTTGCATTTATTTTGGAAATCATTTATAAAGGTGGATTTAAATATCCTCCCGCGTTTCACTGAAGACTGGAAGTTTTCATTCACACAAACCAATATTCCCCTACCATCATCTTACGAAGCATTTGACCTATAACGAGTTCTGCAAGATCTAGCAAATAGACTGCACTTACCGTTCACCTTGTTGACACGCCTTCAGGCAGTTAACGTGCTGTCCATACCCCTTCTCTCTTCTTCATTCTTCCGCCAAGACAGGTATAAAAACGACAGATTTAAACTCACTCACCCACACGTATCACGTAGTATTGAGGCTCTTTCTGGAGCTCTGAGAGCATCCGCAAAGCAAAAAGTATTAATGGCAGCAAAAAGTTATCAACGAAAGACAAGGACGACTGAAATGGCTTGCAACCCCTAAGACAATGTATGGCCATCTGATGACGAGCAATAAGACAGAAATAGCCACTTCAGTCTACCTTGACTATACAGGAAATATTATATAGACAGTAGAGGTCTTTTGAACTCATGTCTGTAAAGCAGCGAGTGCTCAGCCCCCTCCTCTGATGAAGGTGCCTCCTTCCTCTAAATTCATCAAAGAGTTCTATCCTCTTTAACGTCCCGGATTCCTCACTCCGTCTCTTCATACTTCCAACCTTATTCAATACAATACAAACTCTATCATCAACGGAGTTTATCCATTAACTGTCGTGTTAACAGAAGTTAAAAGGCGAGTTCCAGAAGCAGTTTAAAAGAAGAAAATTCAATCACTGGAACAAGATGTTCGACGTGAGCGGAATCTCCTGACTGTTATGTCCTTGTCAAATTAATTTAACTCCACGTACACAAACATATGAAAATTGATAACTCCAGTGCTACTGGGATATCATGACAAGTCAAAACTAAAGTAAACACCATTCACTGGTTTTGGAGCAAGATCCAACTACATTGCCCTGAAACTTACGTGTTTTGCTTACTTCAGTGCAATGAGTGCCTCTGCCTTGTCTTTGCATGACTGGCAAAACATCGGCATCCATTTCCGGGTAGTGGAGATCCGTCTCTGTATATTCCTGCAGAAATGCAGGAGAGAAAAAAAAGACTCACTATTTAAGTAGACATTATATCCCAACATGAATATGTAGCAAATTTGCCCACTGGAAGACAATACGATGCTACAGTTGAACGTACTTGCAGCTGTGTCTCTTCATACTTATCGTTGAGGCCGCATATGAGAAAGGATTTATGGTTGTAAACAAACTGAGCAACATATTTCCACGTCCCAGTTATTTCAATCTGTAGCATAGTTAGATTCTGCCTGCGTCACTCAGCATGAAATATATATTAACTTTGCTTGATGGAGTGAAGCATTGAGATATCAATGTAAATCCGACCCTATTCACGGGTCTTATTAAGTAGCTACATGGTATTTCACCCTTCAGATTAAAGCTAGATTTGCATTGAGGAAATTAATCTTGTGTCCACACATAACTGTTTGATACATAAATGTTGAATGGCTGTCGATGAAGGTTAATTCAGTTTCTCTATAGTGTTCCGCATAGAAGAAATCGACCGTAGGATCAGTGCCGTAGCAAATCGCCAAAGTCCTGTCTATCTCTCAGGATCAGAGCTTAGAAATCAGTTTTAAAACACGATGTTTTTCTGAAGTACTGTCAACGTATGCCAGACTGATACAAAATAAAAATGGGAAAGGAAGGTTATTCTTAGTCTTTAAAAACGACCCATTAAGTAAAATAAAGTTATAGTAAAAGATCTTCGATAATCACAAACAAGGCTGACTTACAAAGCTATTCCAGCTCAGAACTTGTGACACAAGCTAGGAACGCATATATTTTAGCCTACAAAATTTATCAGCATTTAACTTGAGACACATTTCAGATTTCACCAAAACACAAACTTTAATCTTATCTTCAAGTATTTAAGGAAAATGTGAGCTGTTTTACGGCACAGAAAGTCTCACAGTGGATTCAGCCGTAATATCACGAAGGCTGAAGGGAAAAATGCTTTATCATAGAATAAATGTACAGTTTTTTTCGATGTCACTTCAGTATTCCCCAACCTATCCGTTCCCAAATTTCTAGCTCTACCCTGAGACATTAAGGGGGGAGGGGCGGGTACCGGAAGAAAATACCACCAGCTGTTTTGTCTAGCGTCAACAAATGGCGTTTTCCGGTGTTCAGCATGCCCACAGAAGGAATGCTTTTCAGTTTTTAACTACGTGAAGATTTAAAATTCATGTAGGACCTTCATAAGGTCTCATATCTGGGTTATCCATATGACCTAAATAATGTCAAAATGCACTGCATGTAAAACGTTACTTGCATGTCAAGTACAATAATATGCATGGACTGAATGGTTTTCACTAAACCGCGGCAATAAAAGGTGGTCGCGATTGTTGAACGATGTCACTGAGCCTTGGCAAAAATATTTAATACCCAAACAGATGGATGGCAAATTGAATGGGTGCTTGACAGAACAGTCGCTAAACATCCAGTTTTTTTTTAAACCTGTATTGATGTATTACCTGTGCTTCCATGTGGAGGATGCGTCCTATCTGCGCGGCATGGCTTGGTACGCCTCATTTAGCGTTCAAACAGCTCAGGACCGACTACTGCTTCCTAATAAAACCTTTTTAAAGTCCTACATGAATTTTAAAAGCTGCACGTAGTACCTATAAAGTAACAGCCATTTTTGCTTGCTTTGTGCCTGCAAATGAGGTCAAATGCTGTTATCTAGTTGTCAGTGTGCCGCTGACCTTCGTGGAAAAATACTCGCCAAAGGGTCGCTTTGGCTACTAATTTAATAAACAAAAGTATTTTTCACATGGTTCCCATTGATTTTCGAAGGGCGCGGAAAGTTGCACGCACAGAGCCATCGAATCCCTCCGTGGAGAGACTCTTTTCAATTGACCGAGTGATTAATCAACTGAAAAACGTTCCTTCAGTGTGCATGCTGAACACCGGAAAATGTAATTTTTTGAATTTTGACAAAACAACCAGTGGTATTTTCTTCCGGTTACCACCACCTCCCCCCCCCTTTAATGTCTCAACCGCTTTTAGTCTCTGTCAGGGTAGAGCTGGAACTTTGGCAACAGAAAGGTTGGGGAATACTGAAGTGACATCGAAAATAACTGTAGATTTATTCTTTGATAAAGTTTTTTCCCTTCACCCTTCACGATATTACAGCGGAATCCACTGTGAGACTTTCTGTGCCGTAAAACAGCTCAATGTGTTTCCCAAGTACTTGAAGATATGTTTAAGTTTGTGTTTTGGTGCAATCTGAAATGCTTCTCAAGCACTTAACATATTAGTGAGTTGCTGATGAATTTCTTAAGCTAGAATATGTGCGTTCCTGGCCTGAGTTAGAAATTCTGAGCCGGAATAGCTTTGTAAGTCAGCCTTGTTTGTGATTATCAAACATCTTTTACAAGAATGTTTTTTACTTTAGGGGCTATTGGGGGCATTAGGGGTGAAATTTTATACACGCGTTTTTATTTCGTATCAATCTCGACCCTATCTGTCATACGTTGACAGTACTTCAGAAAAACATCACGTTTTAAAACTGATTTCTACGCTCTGCTCCTGAGAGATAGACAGGACTTTGGCGATTTGCTACGGCACTGATCCTACGGTCAATGTTTCTTCTAAGGGAAACACTATAGAGAAACTGAATTAACCTTCATCGACAGCCATTCAACATTTATGTATCAAACAGTTATGTGTGGACACAAGATTAATTTCCTCAATGCAAATCTAGCTTTAATCTGAAGGGTGAAATACCATGTAGCTACTTAATAAGACCCGTGAATAGGGTCGGATTTACATTGATATCTCAATGCTTCACTCCATCAAGCAAAGTTAATATATATTTCATGCTGAGTGACGCAGGCATAATCTAACTAGGCTACAGATTAAAATTACTGGGACGTGGAAATATGTTGCTCAGTTTGTTTACAACCATAAATCCTTTCTCATATGCGGCCTCAACGATAAGTATGAAGAGACACAGCTGCAAGTACGTTCAACTGTAGCATCGTATTGTCTTCCAGTGGGCAAATTTGCTACATATTCATGTTGGGATATAATGTCTACTTAAATAGTGAGTCTTTTTTTTCTATCCTGCATTTCTGCAGCAATATACAGAGACAGATCTCCACTGTCCGCAAACGGATGCCGATGTTTTGCCAGTTATGTAAAGACAAGGCAGAGGCACTCATTGCACTGAAGTAAGCAACACGTAAGTTTCAGGGCAATGTAGTTGGATCTTTCTCCAAAACCAGTGAATGGTGTTTACTTTAGTTTTAACTTGTTATGATATTTCAGTTGCACTGGAGTTACCAATTTTCTCTTGTTGTTGTACGTGGTGCCAAACGAATTTGACGACGACATAACAGTCAGGAGTCGATAGTTCGATCGTCAATTTCGTTGAGGTCCACCATATGCTCCACGGAAGAATGGTGCATGAACGGTGACTTGGGCGTGATTTAGTTATTTTAGTCTTGCGCTGCATCAACCGCACTCCCTCTTTCTTCCTTACCTGAGCCTGGTATCATGACAGAGTCAAGAAGACCGGAGATGCTAGATGGCGCAGGTGGCTGGCGCGGCCGGAGCCCCCCAGGGCATACCACCAGACCTGGTTCTGATCTCACGGAGTGTGAGTGCCATAAAGGCCTCATTAAGTAGGAGCCATTACAGCCTGACTCTCAGTCCACCAGTTAGCCACTCCACACAAAACACACATTGGGGTGACCACGCGGTCCGAGTTTTCCCGTCAGTTGGCAACCTTCCAAGCCACGGCTTTTAGCGCACCATGATAGTTTCAAGCGCGTCAGATTATTTATAGTGAGGAACATGCGCTGAGCTGTCGACCTCACTCTCTCCCCAACCCTCACAATCAGACCATTGTCCGAGCTGCTCATTTGTCTGATGTGGGAGTGAGCGCATTGGCTTACAGGTTGGCGTACCCGTCTTCACGGGCCACAGCATGACCTGGCCCCCAAAACGCACACACCAGGATTCACTAAATTAGGGGATATGGAGGAGCCATCGCCGTCTGACTCCCAGTCCACTGGTCAGCCAATCGACACACAAAGCACATACACTGGGCCATCGGCGTGAATTGGTGTAAGCGTTCGATTGGCAGCCTTCCAAGCTATGATTTCTAGGAAACTGTGATATTCATGGGTACATGATGATGGTACGGGTGTTGTCAATGTATTGGTGTAGGAAGTGTGCGCTGGTATTGCTTAGCCTCCGGTGGTTTACCGCAGGTTGTCGTGGATGCTTATGCGATGAGTGAATGCGCGAGGACAGTGAGGGCAGTGGATGCGGTGATCTCTGCTGTGTGTTGGTGCTCCAGGCACTGGTTCACCAGTCTCTGTACGGTGGATTCGCAAGACACTGATCAGGCCAATGCGTGAGGTGATTGTGTGGTCGAAATTTGGACAGTTTAGGAGAGAGTCCCCATTACTGATGGTGGTGGTGGAGGCGGTGGTGGTGGAGGTAACAGGTGATGAATATTGGGATGTGGTCACCTTGATGGTGCGAGTAATAGAAATTGATGCCAGGGGTGAGGGTGGGGGAGTCCGAAAGGTGGTTGGCAGCATTTGACGTAGAAGTTGAAACTGTCGGATTATTGATGCATTGCGTCCGAAATTGTCCGACCAGGCCGATTCGTGCACGAAAGGTGCGCTGACAGCGCGGGCATGTTGGAAGGGCCTGGATATTGGTGGTGTTTGTCCGCGGCGCTGGTGACTTTCGTGCCGCTCTTTTGGTCTTGGCGGCGGCGATCCTGTTGTCTTCGTAGATTGCTGCCCATGTCTTCACTGTCCTTCTTTAAGCAGGTCGGTTCCGGGTGAGGTCCTCCCAGGTCGCCGTGTTGATCTGCAGTTGCTTCAGGCAAGTCTTCAATGTGTCGTTGCAGCGTCGTACTTGACCCCCTTGTCGACGAGAACCCATGGTGACATCTCCATAGAAGAGTCGTTTGGGTAATCGTTTGTCGTCCGTCCTCAAAAAGGTGGCCACTCCATCGCAGTTGCAGTTGTTTCAGCTGAGCATAAATGCTGAGAAGGCCTGTTCGTTCCAACACATCCGCGTCCGATATCCTGTCTTGCCATGTCAGCTTTATTATTCTACGAAGTCAGCTGAGGTGGAAGTGGTTCAGCTTCCACGCCTGCTTTTCGTCGATCGTCAGTCTCCGTTTCATACAGTATAATCGGCAATATGACAGCTTTGTACATCTTGAGTTTGGTGCTGAGGTGGAGACCGTGTCGATTTCAGACCACGGTCTGCATGCGTCCAGAGGCTTGGCTGGTTTTGACGAGCTGATGGGCGATCTCATAGTCGACTTAGGTGCTGCGGGAGAGATTGCTGCCCAGGTATGTGAAGGTTTCCACAGATTTCATTTGGGCGCCATTGACATTGATGTGAGCTGCGGTGTAGATGGTATTGGGCGGCAGCTGACACACCACGACCGTTTTCTCAGTGTTGGTGCGAAGTCCGAAGTTGTCACAGTTGGCAGCGAAGAGGTCCATGCTCCTTTGAATTTCCTCTTCTGTCGTTGTATCGAGTGCACAGTCGTCAGCGAAGAGAATTTCATGGATGGTGGCTGTGGAGACGCGCGAGCGGAAGTGCATCCGTCGTTGGTTGAGGAGTCGGCCGTCCACCCGGTAGGCGATGCGGATCCTGGAGCGTTCTTCACGGTAGGCGTCCATTAGCATGTCAGAGAACATGAGACTAAAGAGGGTAGGTGCAAAGACGCAGCCCTGTTTCACTCCGTTAGTCACTGCGAATGCTTCGGATACTGTCTTGTTGTCATTAAGGCGGCTATAATCCCATCGTGAAGCTGATGCACCATATGCGTGAAACGTTCAGGACAGCCTGCATGATTATCAAGAGCTCGTCATGATTCACCGCATCAAAGGCTTTCCTCAGATGCACGAAGGTAGTGTAGAGGTCAGTCCGCATCTCCTAGCACTTCTCTTGCAGCTGGCGAGCGGCGAAGATAATGTTGATTGTTCCCCGGTGTCGTCGGAAGCTACATTGGCTTTCCGGGAACAGTCAGTGCTCCAGGTGAGCGTTCAGGCGATTGAGGAGAATGCGGGCGAAGAGCTTTCCGGCGATGTTCAGCAGCAAGATTCCTCGGTGTTTGTCGCAGAGTTGGCGGTTCCCTTTCTTCTTGTACATGTGGACAATGGTTACGTCTTTGAACTCCTGACAGGACTTGCTCTTTGTGCCACATCTCCTGGAAGAGCACTGTGAGTTGGTGCATCAGTTGGGGTCCACCATGCTTGTTACTCACAGCAGGAATCACGTCCGAGCCAGGTGCTTTCCCACTGTAGAGTTGCTGCACGGCTCTGATGGTTTCTTGGAGAAAGGTCGGCATTGCTTTCCACTGCAGGCAGGCAATCGATGGTGGCGTTGGAGATGGTGGAGGGCTGATTGAGAACGCTATTGAACTGTTCTGCCCACCGCGTCAGGATTTGTGTCTTCTCAGTGAGTAGCGTCCTGCCGTCGGCACTGAGAAGATGGGCGGCGCCTTTGATGGGAGGTCCGTAGACAGCCTTGGGGCGGCAAAGAAGTTCTTCCATTCGTTTTGGTCCACGTACCCTTCGATTTCCTTGGCTTTGCGCGTCATCCAGACATCCTGAATTTCCCGCAGCCGTTGCTGTACAAAGCGGCGACTTCGGTAGAAGGCTGTATTGTTTGCAGCGGTAGAGCGATCGACGTAGGCTTTGTGCAATTGGTTATTTTCGACGAGCAGAGCATTGATAGCTGCGTCGTTGTCATCGAACCAGTCTTGGTGCTGACGACGTGAGCGACCGAGGACATCCAGGGTGGTTGATTGGATGGTTTCCTTTCAGATGACACCAGCGGTTCTCTTCGGAGATGTCCACTTCGGTGACGGGAAAGTTGGCTATTCGGTCGGCCGGTTCGTTGCAGAAATGGAGATGATGAGCAGGCATATTCAACAAAACAGTATTCAACTTACCTTGTGGTCGCTTACCTTGGGGTCTCCTGCGGGGTTGCAGATGGAGCCTCATCTTAGAGATGACGACGCGGTTATCCGTCAATCCATCGGCATCGGGGATCGCCTTTGTCACCAACACGTCCTGTTTATCTCACCTCCGGACGAGAACATAGTCCAAGAGGTGCAGAAATGGAGATGGTGAGCAGGCATATTCAAAGAAACAGTATTCAACTTACCTTGTGGTCACTAACCTTGGGGTCCGGAGAATCCGCTAACATCTAGCAGCTTGTTCCAGTGATTGCATTTTCTTCTTCTGAACTGCTTATGTAACTTGCCTATTGACTTCTATCAACATTTCATTTAGTGGATGAACTTCCTTGATGATAGAGCTTGTGTTGTATTTAAGAAGGCTGGAAGTATGAAAAGACGGATTGATGGGTCTGAGGACGTTAAGGAGGATCGTACTCATTTCTGAATTTTGAGGAAAGAGACCCCTTCATCAGGGGAGGCGGCTGAAAAATCTTTGCTTCAATGTCATGACTGAAAGAACTTCATGGACAACAGAGCATTACAGTGAAATATTAAGGAGACTGCGCTTATCCTTTCTGACTTATGAGACGTCATCAGCTTGCCATGCCCTATCCCATATTTTGCGTGGTAATGAATATTCTTTATTTGTGATCGTAAGTGTAACCGACGTTTTTATATATTTATGCGCACTTTGTTCAATTTTTCCGTTATTATATATCAGTTATGATCTTTGCTATGAGACCAGCCGCTAGCATGAACAGGTACTGGCCTTTGAACTGAACGGTCTAATTGACTGATAATGTCTCATTTGTAAATTTCTTATTTTTACTAGACTACCATTGTAAAATACTACTTGATATATTTTGTGGGCGAGCCAGAGTTATCGTTAGAAGTGTAACCAGCTTCTGGATACTGCTCCATAGCGGAAAGTATCAAATGTTCTTTTTGGCCTATCTTAACGTTTATCTCCACTGAGATGCAAAAAGAATTTTAGTGATTTTCAATACAGAAGACGAGTTGGCGAGCATACGCATGCTTTCGAGAAATTCTCTTGGGGCCCGTACATTTATATGAGAACGGTGTACAAGCTAAAAAATACGATCAATAATGTTCGTCTCGTCGTAACAGGGGGTCGTGTGAATAAGGGAGGGGATTGCGATAAGAGATAGCTGGTTAAGTGGCCGTGTGGGTTTGGTGGAGCCTTTCACGGGGGAGGTGGGGAGCGGAGACGGTGTGGAGTGCACGTCGTTAAACCGTCATTGGCCATGCTAAGCACGGACATTGTAGCAGGTTCTTTCGGGCGCACAAGACCGCTTTTCTCAACCGGATGGCGGCGGCTTCTGCTGTTGATAGCAGCCGCTGACAGTGACTTGGGGTAGTTTGGTGGCACCTTATAAATCACACGGAAGGTTTCGTTAGGGTCCACACGGTGCCCGACATCAAACCATGTGTGCGAGAATATTGCTGTTTATGCTTTTAACCTCGCCTTTTCCCAATCATGTTGGGAGGTGTTCCCTTATTCTTTTGGATAGGCACCGACTCGTGCGAACAATATAACCTGCTCCACAGGAGCAAGTAAGTGAGTAGATGCACATGGAGGTGGTCAGAGCAGGCAACCTATCTTTACATTTTCCGTGTAAAAACGGTTGATTGAGAATAATATCCAAATTCTCGCCACTGGAAAGGTTCATGCGATGGCTTGGTCAAGGCGTTTTCTGAAGAGTTAACTTGCCGCATCCCCTTGAAAGGGGACTTTGAGAAATAGGGTTTTCTTTTCTGCAGTAAGTTGATGGGTTGTTCTGGTCTTGTGACCATATTCCTTGTAATAAATCTACCCAGATAGCCGTTTTCGCGAAGTAGGTTCTGGGTCTTTCGGAGCTCTTCTTCGATAGAGTCCACCGAACAAATTATTCCATCCTTTTGCGCCAAACAACGGACTAGATTGCGTATCTGTTGAATGGGCATGAAACTGCCAATGTTCGTATATTGTCCAGACCAAGTTTTCTTTCGATGAACACCCCTTCGGACACTACCGTCAGATCTTTGGCTTAGGAGAACGTCTTAGAGAGGAAGCGAACCTCCCTTTTTTACCTCTGACGTGAACTTGATGGATGGATGTGCTTGATTAACAGCATTAAAGAGTGCATCTACATTGGGTTCTGCTTCCGCAATCGCAAAGATTTCGTCAACGTAGCGACCGTAATTGCTGAGAAAAGGTGAGGTTAAAAGCATAAACAGCAATATTCTCGCACACATGGTTGATGTTGGGCACCGTGTGAACCCTACTGAAACCTTCCGTGTGATTTATAAGGTGCCACCAAACTACCCCATGTCATTGGGCTGCTAGCAGCAACAGAAGCCATCGCCATCCGGTTAAGAAAACGGGTCTTGTGCGCACAAAATAACCTGATAAAAGGTCAATGCTTAGCACGGCCAACGAAGGCTTAACTACATGCACTCCACGCCGTCTACTCTCCCCCTATCCCCCCGCCCCCGTGAGATGCTCTACCAAACCCTCACTGCCACTTAACCAGCTGTCTCTTATCGCAAACCCTCCCCTATTCATACGATGCTCTAGTATGACGAGACGAACATTATTGATCGTATGTTTTAGCTTGTATCTCGTTCCCATCTAAATGTACTGGCCCGATGAGAATTTATGGAAAGCATGCGTATGCTAGCCAACTCGTCTTCTGAATATTTTAATGGGAATTTTCAATGCAGTTGAAATTTATGTGCTTCGGCCTTCCGTAGACTAACAAATCACAAGCTCTGTTTACATATAAATTGACATACAAGGCTCGCAAACTGTATAAAGTTAGTTCGTGAGCAACCTTGCAATATGAAAGCGTGGATATAGGATTGCATGTTGTTTCCTTGCCTCACAAAGTGCTTATCTTTTCCAAAAGAAATTTCTCCTTCTGACCCGGAGCGTCAAAGTTTATGCAGGAAGTCATGATTTGATCGCCTTATACCCAACGTATCAGCGCTATGGCACCAATATTCCACAAGTATTTGCCGAACGTTCAATATATAAACGTTACAACGGCACCTTTCTTACGTAGTACTTGCAGACAGATGGTATTGTAGTATCCTTACTGTCTTGCTTGAGCACTTTAAAGACAACCTTTATTTGAATTTTGCACCACAATCTCTATGCGTGTTAAACCCCTCTGGCAGCCTGACCCTATACCAAATAGACAGTTTCTGATCGTTTTGAACATATTAATTTCAGCATAACATCTCACAGGAATGTTGTTACTGCGCGTCCTTACGATTATAAAAGCCGAGACCTCTCCAAAACTAAAGCAACTGAAGACTTTAAATCATTAATAGTTTGCTTTCTGTAAATGACACACCATTGACATTATATGTAAACGAGCGTGCTGTCTTCCATTCGAATGAAAAGTGCACCTGACAAAGAATACCGGCATATTTTTTGGTCAATTTTAATTCATAAATCGAGGACAAGGGGATGTGGATGATCGTTATAACAGAGCAGTGCATGAGTACGGAAAATACGCAAAATGGTTTCATGTGACCCTCATAGAGACGGATGAAGGATTCTTCTATTTGGTTGGACCCTTGAGTATATAAAAATATGCGCTTGACTAGCTACGATTTTTTATGCTAACAAATCAGAGAAGGCCTTTTGACTTTTCAGTCAGAGTGCTTTAACAGAATATTAAATAAGGTCAAAGTAAGACAAAAACTGTAGACGTGTTTACTAGGAGCTTTAATAAGGTCAAATTAAAGCTAAAACTGTAGACGTGAGCTTTAGTATACAAATTCCCAATGTCAAGCTTGCCAGACACTAAAAGTAGTTTTTCGAACACGCACCTTTTCACAATCACAAGTGTTCTGCCTCCGTTACTCTCTGCTGAGTAATGGCACTATACTACTTTTGGTAGTGCAATCAACGTCAGGTGGACGCAAATTCCTATGTACTTAATTAAATCCCAGCCCTAACATTTACCCTCAAGCACTAACCCACCCAACTTTACCACTAAGCATGCAAGTAACCCATTAAGCGCAAGGTAACCTGTACTACGGGTGGGGAACCATATCACCACATCGGCACCACAACGGACGCGCTGTTGGAGCTCACAACCTTCGTCGTCGACTGCCAAACAGGCTTCTGTCAGGAGAAACAAGCCTACCCGCACCTGATACACAAAGACTTCAATGAAGACGTACATAGCTTTGTGCTGTACGCCTTCATCGGGACTGTTTGTCGTTGGAGACCGAACGAAGACCTAACGAAGACATTGCATGAATCAGCAAAACATTGGCATTAAAATTGGACTAAACAATTCTTACTTTACTTCACATGCAGGTTGCCTCTGAGTTCCATTATAGCTAAACAAACATGCATAAAATACCTTTAAAAATGTATTACCTTATCAAACCTACTCAAAATCTCTATAAATAGCCTGGAAGTCATCTCTGTCTTGGAAATAGAATCACGAGCACTTCAGGAATAATAAAAATTTTAAATTATATTCTTACTTGTCACAAATAGTTGCTCGAACGAGGCTTTCACCGACAAAGGGACCTGGTCTGAAAAGTCTTAGACTATAAAAGGAGTTTTTATTGAGTTTTTTAAAAAAGTTTAAAATGATCTTGCAAATGCCCGCATGCCACCAGCAGCATCTGTCTAGATCAATTGCACAGAATGTGACTTGAATCTGCAAAAAACATACCAGAACTCGGTAAGTTATTAGACTTGAATTCGATCAAAGTTTCTCATAAACGGATTTTAAAGTAACCAGCGTACGATTACTTATTCATCGAAAATTATCTAACCAATTTTGTGTCTGGTTAGGGTTATCCATATCCTTATTGCGGATAAAGAACTCTTTGAAAGCACGCTTTAAAGCTTACGTTTAGAAGATATAATAGATCATACTGATGTTTATTCACTAAATTTTTACACGTTCTCGACGATTTGATTTTAAATTTTAAGTTCCCCAGTGATAACAACTTACATTGATTTTAATAAAATTGAATATGTAGATAACGTACTTTTTGTTGCAATCTGTTCACAATATTTTGGGCTGTTGAAATGCCTTTTGCAATTCATGGCGTTTCATTGTAAGAAATACAAAGGGGACAAAATTGATTTTAGGAACTTTAATGAGCTTTAAGCTTCGAAAGCACCAAATAATGATGCTAATATATTTTCCTGAACTAAAACAAGCCTACGCTTTAGGTTCACTGAAAACGCCCGAAAGTTGCCTGAAGGAAATATACATATGAAAAGATATAAAGAAGTTTACTTTCATAGGGAGATTCATGATAATAAACGTCTGTTTAAAATACTCATAAAATTTTCAAATTTTTTTCAGAGCCATCAGGTTTTTTAGTAGTTCTGTTTATTTTAGATGAAAATAAAACTTAGACAACGAACTGTGCCATCTGAGGGACTAAAACAACCATTGATAGAAGTGAACAGGCGAGTTCCAGGAAGCAGTTCAGGAAGAGAAGATGCGAAAGCTAGAACAAGAAGTTTATAAGTCCAGTGTTTTGGATGCTCTCGCAAATCTATTAGCAGAGACAGCGATCGCATCTTCTCCTCATAATCCGACCATTTCCATATTATTGAGTATACAAAAATACTCAGTTATCACGTTTCATTTTTCGAAATATTTTATATACAGAACCCGGAATGGCAGACCTTTCTGCCACTGAAAAATGCCAACAAAAACAATGGAGACTGGAATAGACATTTCCGGTTTATCAGCCATCATCAGCCAATCATGCCCAATCCAAACTGGTGACGCACCGAGGCTCGAACCTGCGACCTGTTGATCAGCGGTCCAGCAATACCCATTGAGCCACGGGCTTGTTGTATTGCCGGCTTAGATAGGGAACATTGATATTCATTGACGAACGCTCACTGATGGGTTACAGGCCTCACTCGTCGCGTTGTTTCTTAGGGCTCACTCTAGAGCCCGGCGAGGCACCGCATGCCATCTATTAGTCTCCCTTGTCTTTGTTGGCATTGCCTATCTGCCTTTAATCCTACTAGCCACTTTGCGGCTGCTGACGGGGCTTGAGAATGTGCCCAAAGCAGTACGGGACGGGTGAGGTCCGTTAGCGATCGGTGAGTGCTCATCAACGAAGTTTGACGTCAGTGTCCTCATGAGCACAGGCAACCAATTGACTTGCCCATTTTCAATTGGTTGCGTAGCCCAATTGCGGTATACACAGAAAACACCATATCCACAATGTCAGGACAGCGATTCTCAGTACTCCAACTTACTGAAAGTAACTAGAGTGAGAAATAATAAATATGCTAAAAATCAAATCATTACAACCAGCCGTTGGGTCAATATGACTGCAACCACAGAGATGACGCGGTGTAATGCGGTGGTCTGCAAGTAACCCAATTGAAGTAAACCCTTTACTGAAAAGGAAGGATGATTTTACCACTTACACATACCTACACGAAATTCAAGCCGGTGTTTGCCACTATCAGCAACGAAAGACGGAACTAGATGTTGAGATCGGAATATATGCCCAGGAACTTTTACAGTTTATTCAAGAAACGATACACAAAACATAAGATCTGATCAGTAAAATTCTACTGATACTTCGAGCACTGATGTCATGGTTAGCGTGCTTCACAGGAAAGTGGTTCTGTTTCTTCGCTGCCGCCTCAATTTAGTTATAGAGGTTTCAATAAACCGTCACATTGCTGTGCCCACGAAAAACGGAATTTAATGGAAGACACCCTTTTTTCTCATTCTGTCCCAGGCAGATCCCGGTGATTTGTTCCGTCCACCAACGAAGGGTGTATTAGGGATTCTAAAATCTGTAGCGTTTGCAGACTTGTTGGATGGATCTAGAAGCCGGCCAACCTCTTTAACAAAATCCAGTGCTTGCGTCGCTATTTCCATAGATCCCCGCGATGAACTCCCGCCACTGATTAGACCGGGTGATAGGAACTTTCCATACTTCGAGTTCTCAGAAGCAAACGACACACCTGAACAAAATGAAGCGGAGCGCATGTTGGTATTTCCGTCTTCACTCGAACAATTAATACTGACGGAACTATTGCCACTCTCGGTCAGGGTGCCACAGGCTGCGGTCAGGTCTTTGATGGCATTCTGACTTTGCATTTTATTCAGCGCAGAGTTGTCAACAGATCGACTTCTGGCCGTCGGCTTGCACCTTTATTTCATCAGTCTGTTTCCGTCGATGTTTTGAGGAGATTGAAGGAAGCAGTCGTTGACTGATGCTGTTCTTACGTCGAGATCCAAGCGTACTGCAGAAAGGGCTTCTGGGCTCAGCATCTGATTCCGGGACACTAAAGTGTACGGAGGGTATGTCATCAACAGAACCAGAATCTTGTACTTTTGGCTGAGCTAGCGGTATCCGTTGACGGAGAGGAAAGTGAATTTCAAAGGGAATCTTTAGAAAGAGAGAGAGAATAGAATAAAATGTCTTTTATGGAAATATTAAATGTACGAAAGAGAAGGCGAGAAATAAATTTGTACATGCCCATTAGGCACCTAATTTAATTAATAATTCATTTTAATATACAGATTTTGTAAATTTTTAGTGCAGTAGGGAGCTGCAGTTGTGTTCTTTGCCAAAATTTTAACCCCTTTAAGTGTTCACAAGTCCACAAAGTTCTGTAAGTATTCGAACAATAGGTTGGACATTGGTGAAAAATGAATATCAGTGGGTGTTGTCAGTAACAGGATGTTCATTTGATATGTTCCATTTACATTAAGATTAGCCAACAAATGTTACCTTTCCTTTAATTTCTTTTCGCAGGTCTCAATGGAAGTTAAAAATGTACAGAAACAGGCCTAACGCATATCCTCAATTAGAGTGCTGCAATTGAAAATAATAGTCATATTTTTTCATCTGGTCCAATTAGACAATTTCTAGTTTATTAAGTAGAGAGGTGAATTCACTCCATCAATTTTCCCCCACACATTTAAGGGGATTTTGTTGTTTAGTAATTGTGCCATAGGGTAATAATTCTCTTTGATGTGTTTTTGTTACAGCTGCCGATGCTATCAGTCGTCTTCAAAAAAGGGAGACTACGTTTTTTGCTGCTATTTTGAACTTATGATAAAGATACACAAACGTTTCTGTCGCCAACGCATCCTGTACCCTCTACAATCTTCCGCTGCATGTTATATGACATTAAAGTATTTTTTCTTTTAAAGTTTATAAATATTTCTAAGACAGATTTCTGTTCCTCATCAATGCCTCCGTTTTTGGGAAGTTTGTGAGCAATATTGGTTAGTATTTACATGTGCTCTGTATTGAATGATCCAAGCAATAATTAAAGGGCTTTTCCATGGGTGTGTTGCTAGTTATTAAGCACTTCCTTTGCCTTATCGACAAAGGATTGACGTTTTATTTAAATTTATACATTTAATAGCTTTGCTTGGCCTCTGAAAGTGCGCTTCCTAGTCCGCCCCTCTACTGTATTGTTTGAATTTGTCAAAAGCTTATGCATTGTAGAGTATTAATATAAGGGTTATCAGAAAATTTGAAACACTAACCCTCGTGCTTGAAATCTGTTTCCACGGCCAGCTTACTCTCTTTGGAACGAAGTTAACTCCATCGACCTTTCGAGTCGCCAAACCATCATCAAAGAATCTGGATTTCCGACTGTCCTGAATAGGCTTCTGCTGTGCCGATGTGTGCACAATAGGCCATAAAATGAGGTGGAAGAGTTCAAGAACATTATACCCAATCCGAGCACTTGTGGTGATATACCGAAAGTTTGGCTTTTGTGAAAGGGTGTCCTCAGCTTCTTGGTAAATACTGGCAGCCATTTGAACTGCAGGCAACCTTTCACACCTTCGTGGAATTTTCCAGTGTCCCTCCTCCTGTATACTGTCGTTTGCAGGATGGTTGTCTCCCATAGACAACAAGACGAGGAGGTCCAACTTGTTTCCCACAAAAATAACAGTTTGATCGTCAAAACGATCACCTGCAAGTTCAACGATTACTTGTTTACTGAGCTGAGTGAGCACTTATCTGAATAAAATGACTTACTTTACTACTCTTTGAATCAATAAGGCGGTATCATTTATTACTATTTTGCATTAAAATCTGTTCATGTAACTTTCAGTATAGAAAATTGTAAACCAATGAAAATGGCCAAAAAATCCCATTTGAGTTTCAAAGAGCCCACTCTAGGGACAAGGGTTAATAAATGCTGTCGCAATAAAGGATATGATATGAAAAGACTCGGAAGTTGAACATTTACAAAAAAACATGATAATTGGCCAACTGATATGTAATATAGAGGATAAAACATTTACTTTTAGTTCATACTATATGCACAAAAAAATTAATTAAACGAGAAAAAAGGACTGCAAAGTGTGGCAACGAGGATTAGCCAGCTTCTGTTTAAAATTTAAAAATTGATATTTAGTTACAACGTTAAGAGCGTGTCAGCACAATTTGAGAGTTTCGGTAGTTTTTTTTTCGGTTGTTTTTTTGGTTGAGTGAAATTAATTTATAAATGCATTCTATGAGCGACATGATTTTTTGTTACATTTTGTTAATCGTTTTGTAATATAAAAAATATTAAAAAATCAGAATCTTCTTTAAATTAACAAGAGAAAAAAATTTGAAAGCAGTGAATCTAATTTGCCCTTTCTCTTAATTGCAATAGTGGTAAAACTGTACCTTATAACGCAAAAAGAGACCAGTTCATATTTTTGGCTTAAAACACTATTTTGTATTTTGCCTCCTAAGCTTCAAAGAAACTGCTAATGTGCTCAGTCTTTGGACGTCCGTGTTTTGTACATTTCTTTGGCGTTTTGCGTTTGCTTTGGAATATGAAATAAATGGATCAGCTCGAATAATGACGTCAAGCCAGAAGATGATGCATTTCCCTCCTGCTTGACCATTTAAACAACACAAAGGAACTGGGAATTGACAATAGTGAAGTCATCAGATGGCCCTAGCGAAAAGATAATCAAACCAGAATTCATTCCAGAGATCTGTTGTTATGGAGCCAGTTAATCACAGGTGGCTGGATAGTTAACGGGTTTTTGGCAAACCATAGAACTCAAAAAGCAATTATAAGTTAATTTAAATAGGTAAACCTTATTCAGTGTTTTATAAAAATTATTTCAAATTTCCTTTAACTATCTATTCATCAGATCTGTCACTGTTAAAAACTACCGTTTTTGACCGCATCATGATGCTTAGCAGAGGTTTCATATTTCAAATTTCAGCAAGAGAAGTTTGTTAGGAAAGAAGTCACTGTTTTCGTAATATTTAACCAAGTAAAATAAATTAATTTGCTCGGACTGAAAACCGTTAGCAAAAGAATATCAAATTTTCAGGTGTTTTTTTGTTTTAGTCTGTTGTAAAATCCGAAAAGGTGGTTTTGAAGCTCAACCGGCACTTACGGCAGAACATGCGGCTCAACATGTTAACGTTTTATGTTACTGTAAGTATGCGATAGGGAGTAGAATTTCCGAAGGTCTCAACTAATGATAAATATGCGTCAGGAATGAACCGTTGCTAGACTGATATTGGACCTTTAGCAAAAATATTGACATCTCAAGCATTTACCTCGGACTTGTTTCAACTTTCTATGGAGTGTCAGAGCTTCGTTAAATGACTCAGGCGAGTCGAATGAGAATACCAAGAGAAAGGCATCTCCTGTCCGCATCCGGAGTTCTCGCATTGCCGGAAAGTGATGGAGTCCAGCGGTGTCAGTAAGCACTAGGCGTATGCAGAAACCAGCTATGGGACAGTGAAAGCGGTTGATTAGTGACAAGGCTTCCTCCACTGAGGTTAGGATGATTGTTACTTGGGAAAATTAGCCCACTACTTTTGCAACAGCCTCATATACACAAGCTGGATGGATGCATTAACGCAGTTACTAAGCCAGAAATTCGATTAACATGCTAGGATGGACTCAACTGTTTACATAGGCATTACGTGTTCTGTTGTTCAATAGAGCGACATAGGAAGTAATAAAAGGTATACGTGAATAATGAGCCACCACTGCGTTCGAGCTAGGCCATTTAATTTTACCGTTATATTGAGCATGTTCAGGATATTTTAAAAAATCATTTTTGTCACATTTTTGTGTAATAAAATGTTGTCGTGTGACCTTGGGTCAAATTAGGCTTAACACATGTCAGGCATATCCGAATCTCTTAACAATGAATCCTTGTTTTGCAGATTTTATGCAACAACGTTTGGCAACTTCAGCTGTGTTTTAGATTCCATTTAAGAGCTTTGTTCGATTTCAACTCACATAAACCGTTTCGAGCCCAATTTTCTGGAAGTTGGAGATATTTTATAAAGTCTATTTGTAAAGAATTTGCGCATCCTTATTTTTAAATTTGAAACAGCTCTTTTGTGAGGAATGATGAATCAAATGGATAACCTGTAAGATAATTTTATATACATATTGGTCCTAGAAATTCATCACATTATGGATACCCCACGCTTGGTAACTCGAAATTCATAAGAAAACCTCTCTCTATTCACCACGTATATTTTTGGCAAAGGAAATGCATCCAAATGACTCACTCAATGTCTGAAGAACTGTTGAATAGGTTTCCTCCACCGTAGGTTGATAAATCTCAGAAAAAGTGTTTTTTAAAAACCTTCGTGCGAGTGCAGACTTTCCAACTCCGTTGGAACCCATTATAATAATGTTGAAGTCTGGAATAGCGGAGGAGTCGCTGATCTTTACGTGCCAGTTGGGAGGTGCACATTTTAAATGAAAAAATTAAATAAATTGACGGTAGTTTTAAAAGACAGGAATTCGATTGTTCAGAGAGTTTTACAGAAACAGTTGTGGGAAAAGTAGAGTTGGACTTAAAAAAAGAGTACAGCGAGACTCGACGTCTCTCGCTTTTGTGTGATTGGTTGGTTCTCAGTTGACCAGACACATCGCGAAATGCCTATAGCTTACGTTAATTTTGCTAGCTTAAATTTAAACTGTCCACACGAACCGGCTTTTTATATAAAGATCGGACTGCAACTTAGTTGAAACTTATTATTCAAAACATATTTTGCATCTGAAACATGAAAACCCTGAAAGTTTGCTTAAAGCCGTTCATAATGGGTAGCCTTCTGTGGAGCCATCGGCAGAAATCTAATCCTTTTCATGTTCACTGGCTAAAATATTAAGAATGGTTTGTGTTCACATTTTTCATCACCTCTGGATGTTTTACTTTCCAAGTTGAAGTAAAATAGAGCTTTGCTGTCGATTAAGAGGTCAAC
Organism: Schistocephalus solidus; assembly: GCA_017591395.1. Classification (NCBI taxonomy): domain Eukaryota; kingdom Metazoa; phylum Platyhelminthes; class Cestoda; order Diphyllobothriidea; family Diphyllobothriidae; genus Schistocephalus; species Schistocephalus solidus. Next base: position 64,710 of record WEDG01011121.1, read on the forward strand.
CCGGACAGTCATATAGTATTGCAACACAATTTATGCTTAATAGTTCTCTTCCAAACGACGATTTAAATGCATCTTAATTAAAAATAAAGTTAACTTTGTGAAATAAGTGCTTCTTTTTGAATTTTTTGCCAAGAAAATTTGAGAAGAGGTCGACGCGATCGCTGAGGCAAGAACTTAATTCGCTTGTAGTTTCGGATTCCCACTTGAACACATCTTCAGCGACAGTATCAGATATTAAGAATTTAATTTGTTTTTCATTTCAAAATGCAACGACGAGAAGGCAGATCAAATAAATTTATTTTTGCCTTTCCAAAATTCTACGGACAAATAAAACATTCCACAGAAGAGGCCTTAAAAGCCAAATATACCCAGCTGAGCCACAAGATAATGCAAAAATTTCGTTAATGAATTATCTTAGAGAACTCATCATAGAATATAAATTGACTACTTTAGTCGGGGCACATAAAAGCAAGGTGGTTTAACCATTGAGTAGACTCCAAAACAACCTAGGTAAGTGTCTAGCGGTTGCAGAAGGAATGATAATGCTTCGTTGTGCAAATGATGTATGTAAGCTTTTATCCGCTACCGACACCAAAGCAAATCCAGTCACAATGATCACCCAAATACTACTGAATTAAATCAAATTTTGCTTGCTCAAAATGTTTTTGTGAACTGGTCTTATTTCAAGTTTTTGGGCTTATGTCTATTGAAATCATCCACCGTTTTATATTTATTTACGTAGAGCTTAAACGTTTTCAGAGCTTGCTTACCACACACTGAGTACCTAAAACACCAAAGAGCGGATTACATCCACGAAAATGTTAATGTCAGATATGGTGAAATTTTGTGCTGTATTTTAATTTTTTTCTCACGAGCTTTGTTCCATATAGTTGATGATACGATCAATATATCTTTTACTCAATTCGTGTAAATTTATCATAAAGGTGTGCTCAGTTGAGCCATGTGTCCATTCACCATACTTAGGGTCAAATACTCGCACTTCATTGAGGAAAGTACCAATCCTCATGGTATCGTCATCCACTTACCAATCAAAAATACGGACTTTATATTATGCTTTAAGGGCTTTTTCAAACTTCATGCAAGTGACCACATACCACTGTCTAAGAAAGTTGGAGAGAAGTATTGATAAACTCAGCTAAGTAATCACAACAATGGACTAGTTATTTCTGCCTTATTAACTTCATTTGGCGATGGAAGGGTAAGAATCTTCACTCGGCCAACTAAAACCGGATTGCAGGTTTCAGTTTTTATGCGTAAAAACCGTTTTAAATGATTCAGAGATTCATTTCAACCTCAAGTTTCAACATTAGTCCTATTGTCATATGTTGGAACAAACCATAGATTGTTAAAAACGGTGTGTTTGTTATTAGATATCGCTGCCGTTACCGGTAAACTTCCCCACGTCGAAGTACTGGGCAGTTTAGATTATTTATTCCGTATTCCTTTAGTCTTATTGAGGTGTAGGAATAAGCTCAAATTTAAGATTAGTGTTTCAGTCAATGTATATTTTGGACAAAATCATGAAAGTTACCACTTTCTATACATAAGGCAGTACACTGTTGCTCGTAATTTTCCATATTAATGGAGGTTTGTTTGTTCAACAGATGTTCAAATGAGTTCAGATTCACGTCTTTGGTTTATCAAAAGATCCCGCATATTTCAACTCGATCACATCTTCTAATCGAAACAAGCATATAACACTACAAATGCTTTTCATAACCACAAAAACTACAGATCCAAAAGATAGAAAATGGCCATGATTGACTTACTGACTTCTGTAAAATATAAGACATTTTGTAGCATTTTAAGTTTTGGAAAACATTCGTACTGCTGTAAAATTTCCAGTTTTTTTATATTGTTGCTGACGAGTTGCCTAAACAGCGAGAAAATCTCTGAATTTTTAAATTAATTTTGCAATGTTTTGCTCAATTTCTTTTTGTTTCCATTATGTTATTTTTTGAACAGTTATCTAGAATTCCAAACAGTCTGGTATACATGCTGAATGATTGAATGTCTGCTAAGTGGTAACGGGTAACTCGCATTCCAATGACTGGTATGAAAGCCATTCACCTTTATGATTCTCCGAAAGCAATAAAAACTAACCTCGCTGCCCGGCAAAGAAGCATTCGAGTTAGATATACATTGCCATGCCTCAAAACTGAAAATAAATATTACATGGAATATTTCATCCAACAAGTTAAAACGAAAAAACAACACCATTTTAAAACGCATTATAATAATTGGCTTAATATAACGACGTTTTTGCGGTACAAAACGAACAAAACAAATTTTGTGACCGTTCCCTTTGAAAATATACAAATATCATTTATGCCATTTTTAAAGTCGGCGACACTGCATGGAATCCTCTAATCGTTACTGCATTGTGAAGAGTTGTTTATCTTTTAGCTTTCCTGCAATCAAAAGAAAAGTGCTTTGCTACTGGGTTTTAATTAAGAAATGCCTAAGGATAGAAAAGAGAACCAAATTTTTGAAGGCAGTGCCCAAAAGAAAATTTCAAGACCTAAGTTTCTGTTTATAAGATAGAGACATTTTGGAACAGTGGCTAATTATCGACATTGTGGCTACAGTTCCGTAAATTGATGTTGCTCAGGCTACAATAAATGTTTGTTCGCAAAGTAAGCTAACTTCCTGTTTGCATTTGCAGTAACAGATGGTCCGTGCGCAAAGACTCTGCAGCTGGAGGCCGGCTAATTTTTGCGAAGACCGGGTGTGGTGGAATTAAAGGAAGCCGATGCTCGCTTATCTGAGCTTGTTTTTTTTCCTGTTAGATATTAAAGGGCAAATGTACGCAGGGACACAGCAACAGAGTAAGATGACAATTGTATGCACAAAATTCGTGAAAAATGTCCGCGCTTTCATTTAACTATATAATTCGTGATCTTTTGTACGTTTTAGGCCTCTAAGAAGCAAAACAGCACAAAAACACCAGCGGGTGCAGCAATGTAGGGCGATTCGAGAACCATTTTAACGCTATTGAATTAAAACAATGAATTAAGCATACAACTACGCACTAAAGCACAGACTCTAGGTGAACATGGGTAAACACAGCGATAGGGTTAGAAATAACTTTACCCTGTTTCTGGTAGAATTGAAATTCTTGGACCAAAACACAGTAATGAACTAAACAGACTATTTGAAGCCGAAATTTCCCATGGCATAATACATGATAGGTTTTACCGTAGTAAAGGTGCACTTGCACGCAATTCTAAGGGAGTAAGAAGCAAGACTGAGCTTACTGCTGATAGAAGGCAACATATGAGTTACAGGAGACAGGTCAGAAGAGGAGACAATGTTAGGAATGCCTTGGTTGACCGCCTAAACAGGACATGGGAATAGGATGGGCTCATAATTCATATGGCCGTGTGCCCAATTCTGAGGAGCTAACGTTTAGAAGTTAGGTTTAAAAATAAGGTGAACGTGAGAGACAGGGCTTGTGTCAGAAGTAGGCTTAGCTTAACGTTTGGGTTTGTGTTAACTTTAGGCTTTAGGTTTATGGATGTGTAGGGTTAATATAAACGTAAAAGTTCAGCTTTATTTGAGATTAAGTGTCAGGCTTAACACACGGGAGTATTTAGCCATCTGGAAATTTATCGCAAGGTCCCCTTTTTGAGGTAGGCGGGGCGGTTCTTATTCACGTGTCCTGTTTAGGTGGTCATGAAAAGCATTCTTACCAAGGCGATCACTGGAAAATAATGTTTTTTGACACTAGTTACCCTTTTGCACAACTCTCTCTAATAATGAAATAAAAAGAGAATCAAAAATGGCAGACAAATCAACCATGTTCCAGTGATCACCTCTTCTTCTTCTTCTTCTTCTTCTTCTTCTTCTTCTTCTGAATTGAGCTTTGCGTTGGGGTTAAGGTAAAAGTTGGAGTTAAAGGTAAACATAGGATCCTGGAATAGGACCCCTAGAATTTGGCGCAAGGCCACTGAGAGTATGAGGAATACTAAACAGAGATACGCTTTATGTTGAAAGTATAATTTAAATACATTTTAGACTTTGGCAGGTGTGGTAAAAATATTTGCGGATGAAAAATTACATAACTGCGCTGAAGATAAAAATTTATCCATATTCATAACGATTAAAAATCTAGAAGCACGGCAAACAACATAATAAACCCGCCTTAGAAAGTCATCGAATGTATAGATTGAGAGGCAAACTTTAGTTTAGCATAGAAGCGTCTTAATAAATTGTTAATTTTTAAATTATAGAAAATTTCGGGATTTTGGCTCATCAATGTGATTACGACAGCTGACACTTGTTCTTTTTTTAATGACACGTGCTTCTAAATGCTGGAAGTCTTGGTGTTTATTATACCCAAAAAAGCATCTTCACTAGATTACCATCTTTCTTGTTAGCTCGTTAAAGTTTTTTTGAATTTAAACCCATTCAACTGAGTTGATGACTGGACAGGCGATATATAAACCGAACCACACCGCCCACACCAAACCACTTCCAGCATTCCCACACTGTCAGGGAAAATACCGCCTTCTTGGATATTGCCGGACTTAAAGCAACATCAGGGGGACAACCGGATCTCATGAATTTGGAATCCGAGCAGCCTTATATATTTGCTGGAAATTCCGATGCATACTGCGATCTGCAAGGTAGTGTGTGGCATGCGTAGGCGGGTTGTTTAGGTCCGTCAACCATCTGCGCACAATGTCAGCATCAGTTGATGAGAGATTCGGGAGTACAAGAGAGCTTGGAAAAGGAAAAATGGAATACATTCGATTCTGGAGACTCCTTTCCCACGGCAATCAGTGGCTATTCATCACCACAGACAATGTGGCCCACATTTAAACCAGCACTATGCCCTGATAATGATGCCTACTGATAGGATACCACGCATCTACTTTCAGGTTGCAAGGCTAGTTTACAATGGTTTCTTCGTATGGTGGGCTTTATGGTAGGCCTACGCGTTTGTGATTCAAGCTGTCTGTTCTTAACAACGTGAAAATATGCTTCAATACGCGCCGAGCATGTTGTGTGTTGCATGCGTAGCCGAGTCATACCGTTTTATCCGATCCCGCCACCGGTCTTCTCGACTCCGTGTTGACCCCGGGGTTTGAATGAGTGAAGAAGCCGAATGTGGAGCAGAGGCTAAGTGAGTCAGTTATTTCTATAAATTAGTTCACTGCAAATCACTGTCCAGCAAAGCTGTGAGGCACATGATAAAAATCGTTAATTAGAATTTTGGACTTTCAATAATTAGCAGATTATTTACAACCGACCATTTCCATAAGAAAAATTTAATTTCTTCTAATACAAGACAATATGCATTTAGCATGCTAATTTTCAGTTTTCCATTGCGAGGCATCAACGTTTTAAATTAACGTCCGTCTCTCAAACTTCTATCCTATCTCGCACTGTTATTTTGCACAAATTAAATCTCCAAACCGAACCTTTGTGAAGAAATCTTGAGCCTTAATCTGACGAATTCTCTACAAGTGCTGTCGACTATGAAGAAGGAAGACGTAAGCGCCTAAGGGCATGAGCCTTTGTAACACGAGAGCCTAAGTCGAACCCAGCTGGCCGTCAGTTGGCCATTCCTCGGCTACCAGCTTAGTTCGTGCAACTGAGACCCCCATCTGTTTGTGATCGTTGAATTTAGGTTCAAACGCTCTGCCATGAATCCATGATTTGTCCTCAGTGATCAGAATAGGTGAAAGGTACAATGGAATTCGCGTTAATCGAACTACTTTGTGGGCTGGGATAATTATACAGCCTTAGATAGAAAATAAAACGGAAATATTAATATCTGTCCAGCAAGAAAACAAAGATACGATCGCTGGAACAAGCAGTTTAATGGCTTTAAGTTTCAGATTGTAACTCGAACCCATCATCAGAAGCAGAAAAGGGTAATCATGCCACAAGGAGCAGTATGTTTATAGATCGCAGTCGCCAGGAGACCACAGGCCTATAATTATTAACAGTACGCGTCTTTATCACTGGGTGTCTTAGTTGATGCAATGAATTCTTGTCGGTCCGTAACCGAGTGGCCAATGGCCGTGACTTTATCACCATCTTAGATTCTTGGCGGGCGAACGTTTCTCCATTTTTGCTCGCTTTCTCCATGACTACTGGTCCCCCACACGTTCCCCGCGTGACCAGTAATGTTGCCAGATAAAATGGCAAGACAGATTAGGGAGGCGTTTGTTCGTTGCGCTTTTTAATTGAATGCAACCCGTGGGACCCTTCTCGCACCACTCACGCTGTTCTTCCCTCTAGGGAGAATTTTGACCTTATCAAACTTTAAGGTGTGGCCGTGTTCTGCAGAATGAGCGGACCTCAAAGTACGGGTTAGTCCTCTTTAGTGCTGCTGCTTGTTCGGCCGGTCGCATTTGCAGTAGTCTCCAGGCGATCACTCTCCGCTCTAGGGTACCTCCTGTTGGCTTCTGGAGGTTAAGTCCCAAAGCGAACGTGACTCTAACATGAGTCTGCGTAGTCCCAAATAACAGATCAGAAGTCCGCTGTTAAACTTGTAAATCTATTGGTTTGGAAGTGCTCAGCCATAAAGTGACTAGTTGCATATAGCATAGGATGTCTGAGATAAATCATTATTTGCTAATAATCGCGAATTAGGCAAAAATTGTCATTCTAGCCTTACTTACCATATTTAGTCAAATTTCAAGATTTCTAATGGCACATTACTCAGTGATTGTATGGCAGCTCCAGCATAAGAGCACTCAGTTGTGTTTGAAAATTTTTTGGAAAAACTCGACAAATGCCGCTTCGATGTGCAAAGTGTGTGAAAAAGAGCTATGATGTACCTGTCATATAAACAGTTTTCTACACCTGATCGGCCCATCCTATTCGTGGATATACTTCAGAGTATATACACACAGCACATAGCAAAATGGACATCCCATAAATAAAAATTGCATTGGATCAAGATTTCTGGGTTGGTGGCAAACTTTATTCTTTAAATTCTCAATGCTAGTTCCCCATATTGTCACCAGGCATATAGCTACTGTATGAACTAGCTAAATTTATAAGCTTTCCGAAAAATCATTGTTTGCCCAGCATTTGTATCAATAAGCGGTCAATTTAGTAATCCTGTGAGGATTGCTTGTCATCTTCTCCATTCCTTTCTTAGATTTTCTCGCGCAACATTTGACTTTAGATGCCGATTGATGTATGGCCCAGTACAGCGCATGGTCTCAAAGACCGCTTGGCATTTCTTGGCTGCGCAGAAGACAACAGTGTGCGTGCTGTTTCAAAGGAAGTTCCACATAGTACCGAATCGGCGTTCTGGCCTCCAAACTGGGAAGAGCTGTTCACGAATGAAATTTGAAGAACCAGGAGCTAATTCACAAAGCAGACCGCTCTAGGTTCGTCCAAGGGGAGACATCACAGATCTCCGAACAGCCGATTAGTCAGATTAAATGTGTAATGAATGTACGCATGCCATAACTGGGGGAAGGGAGACTTTGACCTTGTGCATCATAATAGTCTACGGCCTGTCCACTTACATGCAGTTTTCAATGTTTTTCTACAGATCGACGGGTGGTTTTCGCAGTTGATTAAATATTTTCCTCATGGGCTCATTATAAAAGTGGAAGTAAGCCTGCCGTTCCTGAAATAGGGTGCTGGCGATCGCAATTTATTCTTTCTTCTCTAGTGCGAGTATAGAAGACCCCTTGTCCACTGGTGATATTAGAATGTTCATGTTAGTCTTCAGTTTATTAAGAACAATCTGTTTGTCTGCTAAAATGATTACGCATGGTTTGTGCGCCAGCGTCCTGGATGCAACCCGCTGCCGAATGTGACGTCCGATCTCATCGGATTCCCCGTTTGTGTTAGAATCGAATCGGAGAACACCAGGTAATTGGACGGATGGGCGTCTGTAAGGTTGAAGCAGTTCTTGTGGCTCAGCAATTTCAGTTGTTCACTTGTAACTTATTTAGTAGACAAACGTTGGATTAGAACGTGATATCCTCTTTAAAATATGTAGGTTGGTGGGTTGTTCACTGCACTTTGCAACATCTTGACTTAAATACGTTTTATTTACACAGTTGAAGATGATAGTCCGAACCATTTGCCTGCCTGGTTGCTTCGCTTACTGCTTTCACAAAATTTTCACCGGTGGTTTGTAAACCAAGTTTGTTGAAAACCCATGATGTTTAAAAAACCATGGAGCAAGTTGATTTGTGAGCGTGTAGGCTACGCAGGAAAGACAAAGGTTTTCAAATGTCGGACTGACCAAAGTGCCCTGTGCTCCAAAACCCTTCATATAGAAAATAAGATTTGAGTGCCGGGACAGAGTTAAGAAGATAATATGGTCTCGGGAACATTGGTTACAGTCTTTTGATGTTTATAATAAGCAAGCTTTGTTTATTGGTGGTGATTATTATACATCGCCTCACAGTATTCGTAAGGGGTGACGAGTACGGTAACACTACCGGGGTAAGGAAAGTTGATCTCGGTAAAGGGTGTGGTGAGAAAGGTTGATGAAGAGCTTGTCCCTAGTATTTCTTTCTTTTGAGTGGATGCTTAGGTTTATGTGGTCCTCGCCAAATTTCACCCAGGATTTTTCTTTACACGCCGTAGTGGAAGGGTGGGTGGTAGAAGGTTAACAATCTACAGGACTAACGAAGGCTGCCAGCGGTCGCAACCGCATTATATTTGTCCGTCTTCGGTACGACCTTTTTTAACCCGATTTGCGGCTTTCTTCTATATCTGCTGGGGAAGGAGCTGTTGCGGCATTTCTGATTGCCGCGTCGCGGTTGGATCTGGGTGGGGATGGCGCCTTGTGCATGTTCAGCTTAGGTTCTACCCTCTCTGGATTCATATCTGACTAAGTTTCGCAGTTGCTCTTCAATTCGTTAAGATGTGTCTGTAGGAAGCATGAAGGGAAATATGTCCTGATCTAGTTGGAAAACACCCATCCCACAATAATGGTATATATGTACACGTAAAGTTTTTCAATTTTCTCGAAAATAATTTGATGACTTCAGCATAAGTTCTTTGAGACAAAGCTTATAGCTTTCCCAAGATTTTGTACAAATTACCTCTGTCATAGAAGACATTAACAACCACACAGAAACACATTGTTTGGAACTGTGTCTGCAAGTTCATCTCGCATAATTTTTGCAGATTGAAAGATGTCCGTTTCACAACGGTTGAAGTGCAGCTAAGTTCGTTGGTGCAAATAGATTACTATTTTAAAAACGGCCTGGGCAGCTAAAAATATTTTAAATCGTAGGTGAATAAATAACCCTAATGAAGTTGTCTGGTATGATTCCACAGGAAGGATATTTTAGTTTTACCAGCACATTTGATGGAAGTGATCATAAGTGTGTTACTTATTTACTAATAACGATACTTTTTCACTATTTTGTCTGTTTTCCTTTAAGAATATGGGTTTGTCACAAAGAGAATGAACGTGCAAGACACAGGTTATTGTTACAAAGAAGATGAACGTGCAATTATTTTTTGATGCGAAATTATTATATAATCAAGCTCTTTTGTGAAATCAGTGTACACAATGTAGAAGGAGTACTTCTTATTGAAAAATAAAAAGAAAAGATGCGGTAATTTTAATATGAGACAGTTACGGACCTGGTTTGGTCTCAAAGGTCAAAAATGTAAGGATCCATTTGAAACATTTACACATAGCTTTTACTTGCAGCAGTAACATTCTGTCCCAGATTGAGATTTGAGCCTTAATATCCAGATGGGAGTGTATGAAAACGATCGGTCCTGCCTCTATGGTCTGTAAAACCAACAAATTTAAATAACAAAAAAACAACTTGGAATTTTTCTATGTTTCCTATCCCCCCTAGATGAAGTCGTTCACTACGACAGAATGAACGTTTGTATACGCATACTAATTCCAAATCAAGTAGGACACCGGGATTAGCAAGCCAGCAAACTAAAATTCGTGGTGTGTTAAGCCTTTAGAGCTAATGTAAATTTCATGCTAAAAAGCGTAAGAAGGGGCCAAAAAATATAAGGGGGGCAAGCCAGTTCAATTACTCCTCACTGCCCATTTGAGAGCACCTAGAACCAAGCAGGCACGATCCTTTCAAATCAGAACGCACGATGAAAACGCTATACGATATTGATCAACTGCGCAACTGAGACTGCTGACTGAGAGTCTGGGGTTACGAAACACGCTTCAACAGATTGAATTTCACTTGGCCAGAAGAGATACCTTAAAGTGATAATTTCATCCACCATCAACATTTTTTTCTTTTGTTTTAAAACTGTGCAACGTTAAATTCGCGAAATAAGGCGGGGTCACCGGTGAGCCCACCATATTTCCAAAATTATCAATCCGTAGCTCTCAATTTGAACAGTTAAATTCAATATTTAAAGAGGCATCCATTGATATTTGAGGGAAAACCCAAGCTTATACTACTGCAGTCAGTCAAAGCAGCATAGAAAATCTGCTGTAAGACATGAAACAATAGAAGAAGCCGTCAAAACGGAGAAGAATTACAGAACATGATCTTGCGAAAAACATTTATAGTCAACAGTATGCAAACAGAGGGCACCATGTTGAAGGGTAATGAGTACCACCCAAGCCAGTAGATTTCGTAGGTAATAGTCTAACGGTGCGTCAAACGTATCGGAATTTTATTCTAGCGCCAACTACATTATTTAAAGTCCACCTCGGTTTAATGGTTCCGTCAGGGTTCAAATATCAGTTGAAATTTTGGTTCAGCTTTTAAATTCAATGCGCAATTTCTGGGACGTCATTAGTAATCACACTCGCATGATCCTGAATTCATACTAAACTTCCGTTTATGAAAAATGTACGAATCGATAAAGGAGGTCTATTTTATTCTTCAGGATTGGCGAGTATTTGCACGACTTACTGAACTTCCAATTATGAAAACAACTTGTTGTTGGCATTAACACAGCTTCTATTTACAAACTCTAAGTGAGCGTTTGCAAAACATATAAGATAAAGTTTTAGATTCGGAAAATTGAGTAAACATTCGTCTCTATTAAATAAGAAATTTTTCAATAGACATCAGCTACCCAAATGCTTTGTAAACATAATCGGAATAGGAAGATCCTAAGATGCTTTCATTTTTGACCGTTAAATCTGTCATCAAGAGAAAGAAACTGTGACAAAGAAATGGCAATTTGCCCGCAAAGGTGAATCATGGCTATGAGGAATTTTAGCTCGAAATACGACTTCGTATTATGCCTTATATTGGGTGCACATTATTGAAGCCAGTTCTTGTTTGTAGAAATATTACCTAGGTTATTAGTGAAGATATTGACGAGGTCTGTCATGCTTTGAATTACAAACCTCTAGCTCAGTAGAATAAGAACGAGTTTCTGTTCCTGTTGAACCAGGCGCTTGTATGTAACATTCTGGACTCGTGCGTGAAGTATTTATAAGGTAAAATTGATTCACTAACTACATAGCTTGTTTTCACTGGGTAATTTGGATAAACTCTGTATCTGTTTAAGTTGAAAGGACTACAAACACCTAACACCGACGTAATGGACCTACCTGAAAATTTATCATTTTCGCTTTTGAATACCAGTATTTATTTGGCTCAAGTATAGTTTGCTGCGTTCCGGGCAGGCATATGTGCTATACAATTCGATGAGGTAAGCATCTAGTTAACGATCTTGCATTTTTCGATAAAAGCAACCGTGTATTTTTCTTTCCGAAGGTTAATTTCTGATCAATTACCAGAAATACTTAATAATTTTTGGCCTTTATGAACTGTGAATATGGAAAGGAAATTTCCATACACCATGCTTAAGAATACTGCTGAGTTCTGGACTGGTCTATAGATAAAAAATCATCTTAGCTAGATCGCCGAGCTGTTTAAGGGATTAACAGGCATTTCCTTCAGTCAGGCAAAGGGTATGCATTATATTTTTTCTTCTTCTGTGCCCTTGGTACAGAGTTAGTCCAGATCTGTGCCACGTTTTCATACACGCTTGAATATCCTGAATTTGGCATTTAAATTGCATGAGACATCGTGCTTTAATCAGAGCTTCTATAAACACTGCCTTGGCTATTAAACATAATTATTGGAGAACTAAATACAGAAGTGCATTTAACATTTGCAAAACAGGTTATAAAAACCATCGCGAATAACTAAACGGTTACTTTTTCGAGTTTATACCCTAAAAAAAACAACAATTATACTCACAAAGAAACTAAATTCCATTCGCAGGTTAGCCTACTACATTACATTTATAAATTTGAGTATATGGTTAACGGTAAAAGGGAGAAAAATATCGATTGGTGACTATTAGTTGCACAAGAGCTATAATAATGCAATCCTTATACTATTTAATAGGCTTTTGTTGTATTTTCCGCTCAAAGTATGGTAAAACTATGAAACGCTTGGGACTGAAAAATGCATGATTAATGTTCTCTTTATTATTGGCAGAAAACCAAACTAGATGAACTTCATAGGTTAAATGAGTCACATAACGAATGTGCAAGTAAATCCAATTAAGAAACCATGCACCTTCTGTACGTAGAGTGCACAAGCATTCGCTCAATTCAAAATTAAATAAAGACGTATGGAGAAATAACAAGTTCTAAAGATATGTGTTTTCGCTATTAACGAGAAAGCAAGAAGGAGAAAAAAAACATATATACCCATAAAATGTCTTAAATAAAAACAGTATTGGGAGTAATCAGCATTGAAGTAGGGCTAAAATAATGAAAATGACTATAGGGTGTACTCCAGTAGTCAAACTTCCTTTGACTTTCCCTCTGCAGGTAGGGGAGAGTCTTCGGCCGGGGCTTCTTAAGGTAAGGGTTCGTACGAGAGGTTGCGTTTGTGATCAAAGAACCAAGTTTCATTTCTCTACTAATGCTTTTATTTCACAGTGGCGTAAAGAATTCTGTGCGAAGCCAGATCTGAGGTTAAATTCTCTATAGTTTCCAGAGCACGTTCAACCTAGGCAAACCTGTTGTTTAATTAGCTAATTTCAACTCTTCCGCTCACCAGCGTGCCTTTATGGTGCCTATGTCAAAGTCCAAACCCAAAACAGTATTTTTTTTCGGAACACTTGCAGAATTTTAAGGAAATTGTATGCTGAATTTAAGCTTAAATGATTTATGATAACAAACTAGAAAATTTTCTACAATCTTCTCTAATATATATGTAAACTTAAGTGATTCAAATGGAATAAACTTCACCAATGGGTATCACATATTATAAAAGTACAGTACAGTACTTTACATAAATAGGAACGTTTCTATAGGAAAGTGAATTTTTAGAATTTCTTATGGGACCTCTTCTACGTTTTTGATTGACCCAAAACTATGCACTATAACGTAACCATTATTATCCTATACTGTACATTTAAAAGCACGAAAACATATAAATGACTCTTAAATTTAAAATAAGCACGCTTGCTTTTTCTAGAGGAGCTTAAATGTCTTTAAATAATTGCAGATAAAAATGAATTTGGTTCCAAGGAAAATTGAGCTAATTAATAGATTCACGAGACCAGAAATGCGGCATGAATATATTCTAACGGAATCCTTAAGCGCAAAAAATATGATGCTAAAATAAAATTTACTTTTGGCAGCTAGTACCCTTTTTAAAGAAAATTGTGCATGCTTCTGCTTTGTCGCACGCACAGTCCATGCACGTTACATTTGACAGACGTCTACTAGCCGATATGGCACGCATCACAGCTACTATGCAGCTTCTGATCAACCGACACTTATGTCCTACACGTTCGAAAACTCATCTTGCTACGCCGCGTTACAGTGACGAAACATAAGCATTACCCTTAGGCAGACCAATCTCTCTTCCTTCCTCTCTCCATGTCATTAACTGAACTGAAGGCTAAGTGCCCGTGGTTGAACGCTCAAAGTTTTTTACCCATGACTATTTTATCCTTGAATGTTTTCACTTTTTCTGCTTTCCTTCAACTTATATTTTTGCACTGTCATGACGTGGAATAGTTGAAAACAGAATTTCGCAAATCTTGTCTTCTTACATTCGATCCTTTACTTCATAACCAAAACTGACTTAAATCTAGGCCAGCTGTTCATAAGTAAATATTAAGGCTGACGTCACAGCAAATAAGATTTTAAGCAACGTAATATTTGATTAAACTTGCAAGTGTTTGAGATAGGTATAAGTTTAGATGAACTAGGACATGAGGCATCTCACAGAGTCAAATCAAGAGAAAATATAACAAACATATGGATGACCAGATGGTAACCACATGAACTATAGAAAACAGCTGAGATGTTGTCTTAGTTAGGTATACAATGTCTCGATGGAAAACTTTGTGACAAGGTAACATGGCAATTTCTTCCATAAATAAAAGAACAGCAAGTTTAATTTGTTAATGATGCCGCTGCCATTTCCTTTGTGCGATAAAGCATTCAATGCGGACAGTAGAGCTCAAATGTTGCCAGACGTCCCTAAATTTATAATTCTGTGTGATTTATGAGCTGGAGACTAAAACAAAAAACGTTAAGTGGAAATGTCCGAAAACATAGATGTGGAAGTGATAGCAGATCTACTGTTTCACTGAATGCTTACCGTAATTTTAAAATTCCTTTTTGACTAGGAAAAACAATTATTAATTGGGTTTTTACTTAACTTATTGGGTAGCGTAATTCGCAGCTATTTCGGTCGCATTACGATGCTATCTATTTGGGAAATTTCTCAGCCATCAGCAAAACTGTGCTAGTTAAGAACAACTGAAATAGCGTGTATACCCATTTATTGACGCTGCTTATAAAGTATACAACATGGCTAATATTCAGAACACATGTTTACCAGTCGTTTATGACGTCCTCTTAATAGCGTATAGAAATTTTTGACTGTTTGCAACGGAAAACATAGAACCTGCAGTTTGAAATGTCTTCATGCAGTCATTTAAACAGGTCCTATTTATAGTATATTCAGTAAATGAAAAATATTTTTAAAAAAAAACCAAAATACACTTTTTATGTATAACGATTTAAGAAGAAGCACGTTAATACCAAATAAATTCAATAGGAAAAATTAATACCGAATATGAACCGATTTTTCTAGATTGTAATTTTTGTGGGCGGTTGGAAAAATGGTTCCTACAAAAACTCGCATGGTGACCTGGTAGAAATATCTGGGAAAAATAGATAAATTTTCAACTCCACTTAAGTAATTTTTCCTTATCGGAAATACAGGTGCGGATTTCGGTTAACCTTTCATGAGGTAGTAGAGCTACTTTATTTTGTGAGTGACCTTACTTTTTTACTCGGAAGGGGCGCTTCCTATTTGTTTGCTAAGTTGAATGTTTACTGTCACTTGAATAAATGACCCATGCTATCTAGAAATTTACATAAGGCTCATCTGAGCAAGGCAAAGACAACAACATAGCAAAATGTAATTATGTTGTAAAATTCCGTGACCGCTTATCAAACTGCTTACGTTCATTGCATATCAACACGATAAACTGTTGAAGAGGAAATTGGCCAAGAGGATTTAAACGTGTTAGGCAAATAAAAACAGGAAATTCGGACCTGATATGCGGATGGGAGGAGAGGGAGGAAAGGGAAGCTGCATCGGTGAGAGAATTTAGATGGCAGCTAGACCTCGCAAAGCGCGATTATGACAACATATCATGGGACGGGGGGGAGAGTGAGGCAATGGGGAAGGCTCTTTGGCTATTCATATCATCAACCTGTACCATGGCAGAGCGCTGTGGATTAATTGATGACGCACATAACCTCAGCTTCTGTCCAGCTCCCTCCACACGAATGATTAATGTTTCATGCTGTGCAGTCGTACTCGCAGCTGATGAGGTATCGGTGCAACCCAAACTCACTCACCTACACAACTTCCCTTCTCCGTCATGCCATGTTTGTTTCAGCGTTTCCTGTCGCTGTTTACCTATGGCCGTTTATTTAATCTACGGTTAGGCTTATTTATATGCAATGAAAGTGCGCCTTATTCCAATTTATTCTTAAAAACAAAGTTTTCAACAAAATTGTCTATTCCTACATGTGGTTAATCAATTAGACTCTTAAAAGAGTTAAAAAGTAAACTCGGTGTTTATTACAAAAAACCTCTTTTGTCTTTAACGTTTAAAAACCTTAATAACTGCATAAATTTCTTTCCAAAATAAAAAGTTACTAAAGCTAGAAACTGTCCTTTTTTATTTCCATTGGTAAGTTAAACTCAAAAAGGAACATTTTTGGAGCGCTAAAAGCTTGTGACCATTTGATTAGGTAACCCCTTAAGTGATAGTTTGTTAAAAGTTTTGATGTGGTCATCGTGGAGACTTTTCACAACAAAAATAGTTAACCTATGCTAGAGTTCGAATAAACTCACTACGTTCAAAAGTGTGCTCTGGATTGCAATACGGTTTAGAATTAACCACACAAGGTGCCTGCTCACAAATGTCCTATAGGCATCCTTACTTGCATGTAATCGCCTACACACATATATATAATCATGTTTAAAGACCATTTCTTAGCAAAAAAAATGAATTAATTTGGCTGGATCTTGATTTCTAAAGAAGAAAAAAACAATAAAATTGGGTCTACGTGCTGCGCAGGCAAAGAGTCATAGATCTCTTTTTATATGTCCGATTATTTTGGTTGGCGTTTGCCTCTTTAATCCAAACACGCTGTTCGTTACCCAAACGACAATTTATGTCAAACTCGCTCTGTTTATCAGTTTCCTAGGCTGTTCTCATTGCCAAATATAGACATTCAAACACGAATTGGTCAAAAGCTTTCTGGAGACAATTGTTAAGAGGTAGATAGATAAGTCTCCCACGTTTTAAAGTGTAAGTGATGCGCTTAAGAGCAAACGTTTTTGACATGCATTAATTCTCTAACTGAGGGCTGTATTTGACAGAAAGTTCAAGTTTTTATTCCTTATTTTTGTTCCAAGTTTCTTATTGGTAGCTAGCAGGAGCAATGTCATTTTGTCAAACGACCCTGCGTCAGAATTTTAGTTCTTGTATGCTAACACTGCAACTCCTTTGTAAATCTTCAGTTCTGATGCTAAAAAAATTCAAGTCTTTCTCTTTCCCTCCAATCGTGGAGGAGATCTTATGGAAAGCACTCATAAGTCACTGTTTTTAATACACACACTTTGCCCATAAATTACACAGAACATTTATGTCTCATGGTGAGCTGTCTAACGTTAAGTCAAAAATTTACTACGCGTGGTTAGGCAAAAGAGTGTTTTTAATTAATCGTCATTAGGCCAGTTCAGTAGGCCTACAGTGATAAACATTGGTAGGGGCAGTAAAGAGGGTAGGAGGGGAAGGAGGGAGGAGAAGATTAAGAGCTTCATCCTGGAGGGGTAGAAGGTTGAAGTGATTGACGGTTGCATTGGTGATGTCGGTCAGGGTGGGAGAGGCGGCATAGCGTGCGACAGCCGTGAGTTTAGAGTTGGTGGTTAGTATATATTATGAGTTTGTGGTTTTACCGCGGTCGGAATACAATATTTAAAACGTTTTTATGAAAGAGTTTATAAGAGTAAATTTGAGGGAAGGGTATGCGAAAACCCCTACATTTAACTCGGTAATACCTGAAACGAAGGCTGGTATGTGGCTGAACTGATATGTCGTAAGGAGTACGCCCGTCACTCCTCCGCTGGCATTCCTGCAAAATGTGTCCTAAAATACATTGGTTCTTAGTAAATGGAGGGCCAAAAATAGTACTGTAAGGTCTCGAAAATACAGTGCTTAGTGCTATAAGGGAAAGCGTTTTTTCAAAACCCGGTCTCAAAGAGACTAAATAGGTGACATGTTAAGTCGCGGTTTGTTGTATGCCATATCAAATACCCATTAAGTGGTTAATAGCAGGGCAATTTTCACAAAAAGATCCCTTGCTTATCAGGAATTTTTTAACCGTTTCCATGTGCATGTAATTTTTACTTACCTGTGGCATTTAAAATAATGCGCTCAAAAGGTCCTTTTTCAATGGATATCGTCATGGTTTCCTGATTTAGCTGGTAATGACATGATCACGTGCAGCTCCATACCTCGTCCGACCAATTTAGCGGATTTTGCCTGTCAAATGGACGTCAACACTTTAAGGGTTGTGTATAAATAGCTGACAAGCCCGTAAAAACTCTTGCGTCAGCGCATATCTCAGTGACACCTGGGATGGTCTGCACAGACCTACCGTCTAATTACCCACGTGGGAAGCAAAGACAAACTGAAGTTGCTTGAAACCCAGAACTTAAATAAGAATTCAACGTGAGCAATTATCTTGTGGACTACGGGAGTCAAACTCGATACACATTTTAAAGATGTGGGCAGCCACCTTCTCTAATTCATTCCCCCGTCGCACTGCCACCTTATGTTCCTGTGTGCGCGAACCGAGCATAGTTTCCGTCTGACCCGTGAAATTAAAAGAGCAGGTTAGACATGGCATATGGTATACTACGTCAGCCTGCCTATCAGGATTTTATCGATCCTTGAGTTTCATGATACAGCTGCGCATGCTAATCTTCGACTGATGCACAGTTCCAACAACGCGCTTGGTGGTCTATAACACGTCTTTGAACCATGTCTTCGTTTTCATTGCCGGCTAGGTCCCCCAAGCGAGAACTCGTAGTTATTGCCTTATCAACGCTTTTGGATAACCATTGCCCTCAACATGATCCTGGAGGTATCGGGGCTCGAGTGCTGTTCCTTTCGGGTCGCTGCAATGAGTTAGGGAGTTGTTTGAGGAGTGCTCTCACACAACCTCTTTGGTGAGCCACCGAATGGTTTCTGTGAAAAATGAGAAGCCGCATGTTGTTCGTCATTTGTTTCTCTTTTGCCGTTGGAACTGCGCCTGATGGGCAATCCTGACGAGCTCTGGTGTGGTTGATTCTGCGATTAAAACGTAGATTGGTTAGCCCTTAGGACTACTCTTGATCTGCTTACTCTTGACCACAAAAGATAAAATGGGCGTTTTGACACGATTCAAACAGCCTTATCCATGTGCTCTGAATTTCGGCATGGGACTCTTTAAGCTTCATGTACAAGATTTCGGGTGTCGAAACTGCTAGTAGTGATGTGAATTACGGTACCACGTCTAAAGAGGTCATTAATTTGTCTGCATGAACCATTCGACCTCGGCGGTCTTAAAAGAGTTGGAAGGTTGATCAAACTGAACTCCCCATTTTTAAGACTGTCTTTTAAATCAACGTACAGCCGCATTGAAACATTTAGAAATATTGCATACTTTTAAAGAGCGATAAAAAGGCAAGGGATTGTTCAGTTATTCAAGAGGTTACACTTTGGAGCCTTCCAAATTTACCAGCTTTCCTAATACTCTCTGGTTTATTAGTGCTACTCACTAAATTGGCGATGGGAGGACAATTCCTTGCAGTACTCTTTGGGCCCGTAATATTTCTCGCTAAGAACTTCCTATTATATTAAATTATAATCGTCAAAATTCCTTTCCCCGATTCATGACAAGGCAAGCATTGCATATCCAGAGTCAAATTTAACTGACTTACACCGCTTTCAGTCGTAGCTGAGACGGTCTAAGCAGTCTTCCCCAAATAGTTTCTAAAAGAAACGTTATAGAGATTTTAAAAGAAGGGGATAAATTTTCTCAAGCATTTTGGACAAAGTATCCATAAACATTTTTGGACACAAAATAAAAACGTATGACAAGAATACTTAGCTCAAAGTTTATGCATAAATTACTACAGAATTTCCGGCCAAGAATAAGACAATTTGTTTCAAAGCAGAGATTTGACATGCAGTTAGAATAGCTTAAAATAGCTGAAAGTAAACTTTTCGATTCAGAATATCTGAGCATTGGGAAGCTATTTTTGGTCGTAAAGTTATTTTTTTCTTTGAAAATGTGGGCTAGAAAAACATAAGTTCCATAGAATAAAGTGAAAAATGCATTTGCTCGAAGTCGTTTAAAAATGGCTGGATTAGTGCAGTGATCTAAAGTTGATAAAAATATTTTCGCATAAAAATCATCATGAAATTAGCGATTTTCCTTTCAGTGTATTTTATACCAATGTCAAAGGATGAGATTGGTTGATAGTTCACATTTTACTTTTTAGGTATTCGGACAGGAATATCTGGTCTGTATATGAATTTGCTCAATTCCTATGAGGAATATCAGATAAAATTTGGTCATTTTCAATGAAGTGGGCTAATGGAAGCCTGATTACAACAACGAATATGCAAGGTATAGATTAATCAAAAATGCCAGTTCATCTAAACGGACCTACACGACCTTTGCATTTCATGCTTTATGTGTCATTTTATTACTTTTATAGGGTTTTGCAGATAAGAACTATTTTTATGCGTAAGAATGTTTCTGTACAATTGGGTCAAAGGAATTATTCAAATCTGCTAAAATCCTCTACTATTTTTGGATTATTGGATTTGACTAGCATATGTGCTGGGAGTACGGCAATATAATTTTTGGCATAGGGAACATTTAAGAAATCTCTCATTCCGCTTGAGCAATTAATTTTGGAGTCAATTATTAGTTCAATTTCTGTTATGGACGATATACATCAGTTCAGTTGTGGAGCGTTTACATATTTCATAAGCGTTCGTTTTACATATTTATTCGATTTGAGCTCACAGACTTATCGTTTTCAACTGTAAATTAATTTGTAAGAATATACATGTTAGCAGAGGAAAGTGACAAGTTAACAAAAGCAGTTGATCTTTTGACTATTTTGACATCCATTTCCACTATAAAAGGGATCTTTTACTTTAATGATATTTCGAAGAGTCTGTGATGAACTGATTATCTGCAATGTTAAAACAAAACTCGATAAAAAAGTAGATGCGATCACTGTGAGAAGAGCTTTATTCGCATGAAGTTTTGGGTTCGAACTCGAATGCATCATCAGATACAGTATGAGATACGCGTAATTCGTACACAGGAGGTTGTTGTATTTATAGGATGCATTCGCCATGATACTGCATGCCATCGGCAATTAAATGCCTCAGCTTTCATCGATGACGACTGCGCTCTCGACGCCACTTCATATAATATGTGGAGTCTACCAGTTTAACAGAACGAAAAGAACCCCTTAATGGACGCGTGTAAAACACGGCCGAATACATTGAACTGTGGAGGAGGTTGTCGACTTATGAAAGGGCAAAAAATTTTAAAAAATATATAAAAATCGTTGAGATTAAAGAATAATACAGAAGAACTGGGAGGTACAATATAAGAGTTCGAAATTCACGAAAACTAAGTTTCAAAGTGCTCCCAGCAGCATTGCAGTAACAGGACGGTGGCATTCACGTGAATTAAATCAAAGAGACAGCAGGTTTTATGCTCACCCAACTGAGCCGGAGGTAAGACAGAGGCAGGATGACCATAAGTGAGCTCAGGCGTAGTACCTTACAAGTTCAAACAACTCTTCTACGCGTACCACACACGGCTTTGTCCATTCTCTGCTTTCCAAGTTTTTCAAAGATACAAGGGTGGCTCGGATCCCACAACAGTCGAAATGAAATTAAGGCAACATTACACATTCATTCTGTGGAAAAATGACTTTATCCTGTCCAGGCCATGACTCTTGATGAATCGTGAAATTTTCCTAGCACGTCCGACTTGTGAAAGTGAGGAGTTCTCTGGAGTAACTGGAGGATAGCTATCAAAAATCAACCTCCCTCTCCCTTTATCTCTCTTCTCATAAGCTCTTGCGCCAGTTATCTGTCTGAGCCGATCAGCAATCTGATGCTGGGCATAAATTACTGGTGCTGCTTGAAGTCATGCCTAGGTTTGCCAGTTCGGTGCATATGTACATCCCTACTAATGTAATATGTTCCCTGTCCCACGTATGTCCAGTGCACCTCACGAATGGCCCATTTTATAGGCATATGACGTGGTAATAGACATTCTCGGAACAGCATCTCCTACAGTAGACAGACAGTTGAGTGTAAACAAGTTCCCTATTTAAAAGTATATTAGTAGCGTAAGCAGCATGAAAGGAAGTGACAACGTGGATTGAATTGTAGGAAGTAATTATATTGGTACAAATTGGTCAATTTGCTAACTGACCTTCTTTCGAAAAACCGGTATGTCAGTCGTTCATACTCTTCTTTTATTGGCGTTGCATCTAATTAGTTAGAAGAACAATGAAAGGTCAAGAATCTGAAGAAAAAAATACATTTAGTTAGCGTTATGAACCTGCCAAACATGCAGACAGGTGCATCCAATTGACGTAGTTTTTTACTTTTACTGCGGCCCTATTCCATTAAAGCTCGCTTACATGAAGACAGAACGGTTGCTCTCAATCGCATGTAAAAATCCGATTGTGTTCTATACAAAAGAATGCATGCAATTGATTCCTGTGCCTCCACAAAGCTAAACATGATGGAGGTGGCCATTTCTGTCTTATTAGCCGTTGTAAGACATCTTTGGTTTTCTCACTGATAGTAAATTTGTTATGAGAGGGGATAACCGTGCGCAGAAATATTCTTGTAAGCGGAGGGGTAAGCCGTGATGTTAAGGACAGCAAAAAACATAGTAAATTAGAGATTATTAGTAAGTCACAGAGCGGAGAGGACGGCATATTTTGGAGGCGGGACAGAGATGCGCTATTCTGGAATGGCAAGCTTTTATGACAAACGCCCTGCGAAGTCACCCGTCGTGTTCTCTGAGTGGGACATTTGGTACAATTTTATCGGATCACGGACAGAAAGTTTGCCAAGATGGCAATATGCGACCCAACTCAGGGAACAATGGATCTGTCAACGAGTAATATGGGACCAGTTGTATTAGGGCCTATATGGGTTGGGCTTAATGAAGAAGAGCAGAGCGCCAACGTAATCCTTACCTTGGTCATTGTGTCCTTTAGGGGTGAGCAGTAGTTGCCGGATTAGTAGATATGCGCAGTAGATTGGTGTCCCGACGCGTGCAGTTTGCGAATAACCGTGGATTTACATCGAGCCAGCCACTATGCACGATGCAATTCCACGCTGACCTGCCCCCTTTCGTACGGATGCTCGACGGCAGCAAGAATGAGACCAGTTTTGTGCAATCTTTCATTAACACAGTAAAAAAGGATACTTTTTGAAACGAATATTGCGCCCTTACAGTCGATGTCTGGAGTTGACCCGATAATTTATTCCTGCTATGGCCAACTAAATATAATGTCTGACCCTAATTACCTGGTAACAAATGCTAATCCTAACGAGCACAAGGGATAGAGTAATGGTTAGCTTTGCATTTAATGTGGTCACGTATTACACGCTAATATATGCTTTGTTTCCTTAGTTGGGTCACATATTTCGATCCTGGCGAACCTTCTCTGAAAATCTGATGGAGAGCATGCTGAAACAGGGACCGACGACCTGTACTTTAACTTGCAGGTGTAACTGGAGGGACGCGTGTTCATTCAACCTACGAATAACTACGCCTGTGGGTAGTCCGCCAGCACTGAACTCACGAGGGAAGTTAAAATAATTAGCCTGCCAGTGAGGTCAGGAAATGACTGGGTCACCACATTTTCTGGAGGCAAATTTCATCGTTGCAAAGAAGATAAATGTGCGATCACTGGAACAGTTAGTTTATTAGCTTGAGCTTAGATCGCATCTCCGAACTGCCCTTTTTTAGCCAGCGAGCTAAGTCATTGCCCGGTCTGGAATGAAAAATGTCGAGGGTAGTTACAGCTCGTCTTCAGTTTAAGAAATTCAAAATTTTGCCATTTATAACTATACTCAGAGACGCAACTAATAAAGCACTAAATGAAATTCTGAAATAAGATTTCGGGTAGAAAGTTTTGTTTTCTGAGTGTGCAATGTAAAGCAGCATGAAAAATATAATCCAAGATACCTTATTTACGTCACGCTAATGAAATTTGAATGTACCTATTCGTAGCCACCGGCTAAAATTCCATCATCTAATAAACGGCTACACAAGTAGTGCGACTTTTCCACTCATTTTCAACGCCTTTATATATACAAACATAGTTTATGAAAACGAATCAAAACGTCTCTCCGCAGACTCATTTCGTATTAAATTACGTCTTAGGGTTTCTACCCGAAGGAAAGCGTACTGTCATGTTCAATAAGTACATCAATTGTCCAATAAATTTTAACTCTGCCTGTCTTAACACTTGCGTTTAGCGCTTACAAAGTACGCGCTGTGATCTTCCATCTAAAGACATTCATGCGTTTCTCTTTGTTTTTAAAAGAGTTTTATCCAAGGCTCATAAATTTTGCCATATTCATTAATCCTGTGATATACTTCAAAATAAATCTTAAAAGACGTACCACTAGGCTGATATTCGATGAATATTTCAGAGCAAATGAAATTCTCAAAATCACAGATCTAAAACCGAACCCTACCCTTTCTGAGAAAACAATTTTAAGAAAACATCAATTGCTCCAATGTTAATGCAAGATAGGATGTTTTGTGCATGTCTGCTCTAACATATGTCTGAATGTTTGTCATGGGTTCCAGAATCCATTGGTCCAGAAAGAGGACTGGGCGTATGTACCAGAATTTTTTCCTGGCCACTTAACTTCTTGTCCCAGCGATAGATTCTTCTTCTTATATCCTTTTCTTCAAGAAAGTGTCGGAAGTGTTTCAGAGGTAAATTATTCATCTAATTACCTTCGTCCAGTTGGACTGCAGCGAAATTCAGTAGGTGATAACTCTCTGGAGGAAACTGGCCATTACATTTGACCTAGAAGATGCTGTTGGAGAATCGCGCCGACCGCTGCGATGGAAGCGTCGACCATAAGAAGGATAGGGGCGTTGGCAGCAAAATGGTTCAGTAAGGCGGCGCCAAGCAAGGCAACTGTCACCCTATCAGAAGCAGTGAAAGTATCCACGGAGGAATAACATTAAATTTTCGGACTCGAGATGAAGTTCGTGAGGGACAGAATGGTGTCAGCACGGTACGGGGCGAGCCGGCGATAAACGATCAACATTCCGAGAAATCTCTGTCGTTGGTGCTTAAAGTTGAGGACGGGAATTTACAAACTGCCTTACCGGTATCATCTGCACCACGCTGTCTTGATATCGGCCTGATAGTTGCAGGGCAAACGATGGTCCAGGATAGCTCTCGAGATTAACCTGGTGGAGTGCTCAATGAGCCAAGACAGGTGACTTTCACGTATCGTCCGCGCGTTGTGGATTGATACGTGATTGATACTTTTCACGTATCCTTGTGGCTTGACTTATGTACGTTGTTTTACAGGAGCATGTACAGGGGCAGACTTACGGAGTTAATGCCTGTGGAGGCAGCCTCTCATCACCTTCTTAGTTAAAATTCGGATAACTAGTAGAAAACGGTTAACTATGATCGCAAGGCACGCAAAAGTTTAAGTCAACTGGCAGTGGCATCCATCCAGCCAAAAATGTACCTTCATCTCGGACTGACCTAACTTAACTTGAACTGAACTTTTGGAGAACCGAAGACAATCTCAAAATTTACCGGCGTTGAACACGCTCATTGCATATCCAAACAACAGCACATACCTAGCAAAATATCTCAATTACTAAACGCAACTTTCCACTTGTTTCTCAAAAAGTCTTCACTTGCCTTTGCTCCTGCAGCATCACCGACAGGTAGGTGCGTCCTACAACTACGTAACGTAGAAATGTGCATTGTAGATCCAAAATAGGTTTGTAGCACACATAAAATCACTTGCATGAGTAACACAGAACGTGTCAACATTCCACCTCGTAGTTAGAGAACTTGCTACCAAGTTTTAAAATTCACGAAATGTTTCATGTGAGCATGTGCACTTTCCATTTTTATAGGAAAAGCACTTACAGCTTGATCAAAATTTAGTCGCGAAATTCCGTGCTTGTTGAGGTTTCAGAATTGAATATTCCAGCTATGTACGAATCAATAAGGCGTGGGATGAAGCTCAGAATAATTTATATAATTTCCAAATGAATAAATTCCCTTTGAGGTGTGATAAACTGAAACATAAATACCGCACAAATTACACGCTCGACCTGTTTCCTCATAAAGAATTTATTTTGCCAACTTTCTCGGGAAGTGAAGGATTGACTGGACGTAGGCGCGAAATCTGGTGTCGTTTATCAAAATCTCAGCCGATACTGTTCTCGCATTATACAGGGCGGACCGGGCGACGAATTACCTCGTGAATGATCGATTAAAAATGGGCAGGGCGATGAGACGATCCGCTGTCTGAGCTCACTACCTATGCCCTGAACAAGGCCAGAAATTTAAATTCGCGATCAGGCAGATAATGGCACGAGCCGCCACTAAGACAGCCTGGGAACTGCTGGAGGCCTGGGCTTTTAATTCCAACTCCATAACCGACAGTTCGATTGTCGATCTCGACTATGTCCACCCTATACTCCAAAAAATGGTGGTACAGGGACGGTGACTTGCGCTGGATTATAGTGAGAGTAGACTCGTACTGCATCCACATCACTTTCTGTTCTAATCCCCATCTAGGGCCCGGTGTGAAGACAGCGTAAAGAAGACCGGAGGCGGGAGAGTGCGCAGACCCATGCATTTTGGTCCAACGCGAACAAGAAAACAACAACAGAAGGGAGGTGTAGCTCGGTTCCCAGCTGAGTGGGAGTGTCATACGAGCCAGGTGAAGAAGGAGCCATTGCAGCCAGAGTCTCAGTCTGTCAGTCAGTCACTCCACACAAACACACTAGCCTGGCCACGCGGTCCGACTTATCCCGTCAGTTGGCAACCTTCCAAGCCACGGCTTTTAGCGTACCGTGATAGTTTCAAGCGCGTCAGATTGTTTATAGTGAGGAAAAATGCGCTGAGCCCGTCAACCTCACTCTCTTCCACAACCCCAGAATCAGACCAACTCCATCAACAAACACGTTGACATACGCCCTGTTATCACGTGCTTCGTTCGCGCGGCCAAAGAGGAGCGGTCCAGTTCTCAGCCAGGAATGCACGCCATCACGACTCCGTGACACGGCGTGGACTCGGCCGTATCACGAACACCACCTCGCTCCCCCGGCACCCCTAACCCCTTCCTCCCGGTTAGACTACAAAAACCGTTTTACTGTTGTTGCATGATCAAAGTCTCTGATGATGGCCTCCTTTACGACACCGAAAGCTCAGGCTAGTAACCTAGTATCCCAGAGATCGCGCGTCTATGTTCTTCCCAAAGGAAAACTAGCGTTAAGATGTGTGGAACAAGGATATTTTGATAAAACTTGTATAGGATTTTATGTACTAAACTTTTCACTAATGACTTAAATGAGATTGATATCTAGTTTATTCCTGAATATCAACTGGTATTCGAGATGTAAGTAGGAAAAAAGTAACTTGGACATTTAAAAATAGTGTTCACACCCAAGTTCGCGCATTCTTGCCAGATTGTGCTGTCGGATTAAACAATCACGAAGCATTCGACTAATTAATTCCGCTTTCGTACTTCTTGAGAAATATTTCCGAAGGATACATTTTGGCATTTTAGTTGCTTTTAAAAATTCTTCCGAGAATAATAAACGAGTTTTTCACGTGAATGACAGTGGCAGTAAAACAAACAGGTTTTCATTGAATAAAACTGTACTTCATAACAAACTTGCTGTCAAAATTTTGCTGTTCTGTTGTATTAGCATAGGCAATATTTTTTCTGCTGGTTCGATAGAGAAACAGGGAAACCAGTTTAGAAAAAGTCAATTTTGCTTTCAATATTCATCCCTGTGAAAAAGTATATATTTACTAAAAACACCATCACCACTCAGGATAAAAAAATCAAAAATTACAAAAATGCTACTGTCAGTTAAAAAAATCGATCGAATTTAATTTATAACTTTGTACCGGATAAATGTAATTATAGATGTAAGCAAGGAAACCTTGAAAAGATCCATATCCTCCTGAGTTTCCAAAACGAAAATTAGAAGCATGCTTTGGAATTTTGGAAGATATGAGTGCCTTCTAGCCCTCCTCGCGATGCGGTTTAGTACTATACAATGTTGCATAATTACGTTTTGCATGATACCCAACGTATTCTTCAATAGATTGCAGCGATTCGTAAAATTACCCATGGAGTCTCAGCATATGCTGCATAAATTCAAGGGGTTCTGTGAACACTAAGGGAAAGATAAGTATTCCCATTTTATTTTGGAAGATAATAGAGATTATCCGATCAAAAGTTAAACTCTTTAGAAAGGGCAAATTAATAAGCTAATTCAAAATTAATAACCATTGTTTTCTTTTTATCGCGGACCCAGCAAAATTCACCAGAATGACGGTGGAAAAGGGAACTCTGTTTATGTGAACGCGATGAGTGCATTCTGAGAAGACGCTATTTTACGAAAATTTTCAACCGTATGCGTTCGCCTGTTATTCTCGGAGGACCCATTTTTTACGGAGAGATTAAGGACGGGTTGCCAGCTCAGAAAACATTAATGTTCATTTAGTTCTTCCCTCTCACCTGTGGAGCAGGTTATATTTGGTCAAACGAGTCAGCGCCTATCCCAAAGGGATTCAGGAACAATTCTTGACATGGCTGAGAAAGGGCGAAATAAGGAGTCAAACAGTGACACTCGAAAATATTCTTGGTTCTGGGCATCGTGGGGACGCTATTAATCTTTTTCGTATGTCTTGAGGTCACGTTTAATACTTCTATGTCGCGGGGTCAGAGTTTTGATAGCGACAGCAGAATCGGCAGTCATCAGATTATGCAAGCTAGTCTTTTGCGTACGCAAGAACCTCGTGCAAGTGCTGCACTCACCATGGCCAAAGTGCAGTTAGCGGCATGCAATTCTTCTCACGCCCTCACTCCTCTTCTTCTTGATGTGCTCTTCATAACTCTTACTGTTTCTTTTTGCCCAGTCCCCATATTCGCACGGCACTTTTATTTGAAAAGACGATCAATTTCTCCTCACGTGCACTCTGCTCCGTTTTTAATGTACTGGTCCGATGCGAATGTATCGACAACTAGTCCCCTCAATTTGCATAACTTTCTATCACTTAAATTAATGAATGTTGCCTACTGCTACTGCACTTACAATCTTTCACAACGGACTATATCATAAATACATTACTTATTTTACTGTCTGCAGCACTTTAGAGTCGGAAAAGTTTCCCTTTTGTCGGCTTCGTACGAATATTGACAGATATCTCCCAAAATGTTACGAGGACTTGTTCACTCGACTGTTTTTTTTTCTGGGCTAGTCCTGTATTCTTTGATTTGTGCTAGGGCACATGGCGGTATATCATCGTCCCACCATAGGTTTTTAAACCCTTCGACTGGTAGAAAGCGCGCTAAATGATCTCAGGATTACCCCAACGGGTGTCGGCAGAAAACGTTAAGACAGTTCCTTTCATCTTTACTCGAAGACATTTTATTTTTAACCTAAGAGTTTTCTTCACATATCACAACTAGGCACGTTTACGAAGAGTCATAGAGTGTGTTTCAGCCTAATAAATTAATTAAAACGTGCCAGTGAAAACAGTAGGGAACTGGTAAACGACAATGGATTGAGTCTGTTGGTCGAAATAAATCGGTAGATTAGGTAACAAGTAACGGAAATATTATTTTCCTTCAGACAGAGATGAAAGGAATCGTGGCAGAGGAAAGTATGTGATGAATTGGGCCAATGTGCAAAAGGATCCGCATATATCTTTTTTGCATTAATAAAGGATGACCAGCATAAATGGCACTAATGAAAGGAGCCTTGAAACATCTACTAAAATGCAGATTAATTTTTCATGTTATCAAAAAATCTTTTTCATTTTCATTTTTAATTTGTCTAGCTAAAGGTAACACCCAGGAGGCAGCGTGCCTGAGCTATACAGTAATTTTTATCTTAGGGTAATTACTTCAAGAGGTTAATTATATCTGCCTCAAGCAAAAATATCATGGTTTTGGAAAATAGAGCCATGTGCATTTGCTCCATTTATGTCCACATCGGAATCGAAACCCCACTTTTAATTATATTAATGTATAAATTAAAGTTCTCCAATTTCCTAAAATGATTGAATGGTTTTCAATTCGTACACTTTTAACTAAATTGTTTGCCTTCATTCCATTTTATTTGTTTAAATACACTTTCTTAAAGTAGAGTTTCATTTTTTTGCTAAAATTCGAAAATTTAATTAACACTAGATTCCTTATCTTATGAAATGTAAACCAAAATTGTAAAATTTGTTTTCGATTCAAAAAGTCGCTTAAGTAGGGTTGTGGTATTGAGTATCCTGCAGCCTAATCCTCAGATATTTCAGTGCAAATAGGATGCCGGTTTGTGAAAGAGCTTCTTTTTGACGATCCGCAAAAAGTGTTCTTTGGAAAAAATGACTACTTTAGTATTATTCAATTCTGTCATTAATGTTCGATGCTCTCATTAATTAAAATATGTTTTACAGAAACAATTCTCGAAAATATTATTTCTGGCACTCCTTTGCAAGAAAATTGCATCCTCTTTAAAATTTTATACTTGAAGAAATACTATCTTTTGGTTTTAAAAAGTTTCTAAATTGCTGATTTATTTTGAAATTTAGCGAGCGTTAAACTTGAATACACGGTTTACAAACTACATGCTCTATACATCCTGTGTATGAAAAAATCAAATATCTCTTCGTATGAATAGGATTTCACAAGGTTCTAATAAAATGTTGTAATGGATTTGGAGCCTGTTGCATACATTGAAGGCCGCATTAGTAAATTGACGGATACGATGTTTTATGGATGAACATTTCAAGGTCTTCAAAAATGTCATAATTGGAAACTTTTTCCCCAGAATATTCCTTTTTTAAGTTAAAAGTTAAAACAGTCATAATTTTCTACAAAACGAGTGCAAGAAATAATATGTTTGTGCGTGTCTTCGGTAAAACATATTTCAATTAATAAGAGCATGCAAAATCAATAAAAAATATATGCTACTAAGGTAGACATTTTTTAGAGTACATTTCTCGCGGTAGTCAGAAAGAAGCTCTTTGAAAAGCCGGAATCCTACTGTGAATGAAATATCTTGAGATTTGACTGCGTGATACTCAATGTGACAATCCTACTGAAGTCCTTTGTTTGAATAAAAAAAACAAATAATGCCTTGCCACTGCACGCCACCTCAAATTGTGTTTATGAATTCACGTGCACTTGCGGATGCAAGTACATTGGGCGAACGCCAAGGCAATTAACAAACAGACCCGATGAGAATTTGCCTAAATGGCTGTTAAAACAAGAAAATAATGTACCACAGTCTTCGAGTACTAAACATATATTGGACCGCAGTCACTCTGTCAACACAAAAAACAGCTTTACGAGTATTTTTGCGGGCACGTACCACTCGAGTTTTGTACTACTTGGAAGCAGTGTACATACTCAGGGAGAAACCGGACCTTTGCTAGCAAATAGACCAGGTGGTTAAACTCCAGTTGCCTTGGTAATTTTCACCCCTAGATTTCTCATGACTGTGAGTTGCGTTAACATCTCCTCCATATTTACTTTCCTCTGAAGTTTAATGCTAGCGCATTGACCTGATTACTTATTATTTACGTTGACCTCTGGCCTTTGTATTTATGTATTGATTTTCTCTAAATTCAAACTGCTGTCTCCTGACATTCATTATCTGTTTTATGCAAAGGCGCGTTTCAGATGATAAGCCGTCAATATATTTGTTGGTACCAATGACTCCTGCCGTATACGCCTGTTTAAATTCATAACCGGGAAAATGCTTCAAACTTATTTCAGAATTTCGGTTGATATTTCATGAAACAGGGAATCTACTTTATTTGTAGGCTTGTGTACATTACTTGCACGAAAAACCAAAAATTGTGAATATTTCGAACTTGCTTAAAAATGCACCAGCTAAAATTATTAACAGTCGTTTAAATATATCTTAGTTTGCGCTTTACACAATACCTAAACGGTTAAAGAAAGTATTCACCAGCACACCGGTCGCGTTCGACAAAACGTTATATACTTTATGTGTGACACTGACTGCAGCCGCGTGCGTAAATAGACATAATCCGAAGTAATAGGCCATTTTAGGATTTGCAGCCCAATGTACAGTCATCCCAATCAAAACGTCAGTGATACAGTCTGAAGCAAGACAAAGTTTAGACTCTTCCATCAATATGAGCAAAGCATTATTTGGTTCGCTTAACCCATGCATAGTTGCATACAAAATTGTCAAAATTTACATTTTGCGAATGCGTTTTTTCATCTGAGAATACTTGCTCCTGGTTTGTGCTGTTTGTATAAAAGTTTTGTCGAAAGCAATATCTGCATGGATGAGAACATAACTTACACACCTACGTCACATTCGAATTTTTCTACTTTCTATTTTTCATATTCGTGGAAACTGAATGAAGAATCAACTATTACCGAGCCGAAAATTTCCCTTACCTTATGAATACCTTATATATCCTAACTGGCCTCACGGTAACCATACAGAATAGAGAATACGTCTAAATATAGGTCAGAATCAAAAAAGACCAAGCAGTAATATGAAACAAGTTATTTGACAACTCGTTATTTTATCGAGAAACTGCAGTTTTACTAATTTTTAACAGCAGCAGAGGCTGTTCCTCTACCGAATTTGTGTTTTCTTAAGTTTTCTGCAAGTACATAACCGTTGTAGGCTGAGAACATCATACTAGCGCTTACTCAGTAAAGTCACCAATCCCGCGCTTAGTCGCCTAGCTTCTGAAAAATAGCAGTACCGTACGATTTATCATAATGACAGCACATGTTCTAGCTGAAAGCCCAGATATGCGTGTTTCGTCAATCACGCGCCACAGCATTACGGCACTGCAATTGATTCAGTTCCTCCGTGCGATATCCAAAGTTTCCTGTTATACGAAATATAGTTTCTCTACCGCCCTTTTTGAGATTCGTCTGCAACCCGTGTGCGAATTTTGAGCCTATGATTCCAACCAAACGTTTTTAGGCTCGTTGTGAAAACTGATACGAATAATTGAGCAGAAAGTAATCAGCTACTATCGAAAACAGAGAAATATTCACAAGCTGCCACTAGGCAGCAGTATGCACGCAGTGAGTGCTTTACCATGTTGACATCACTAGTACTAGCTGAAAGTGCACTCACGCACGGGTTGCACGAGCTAGTGGATTTCGGCACAGCTATTCGCATTAACTCTCGAAGGAAGCATAGAAAAGCATTTGCTCTGAGGTCGTGCCCTAATTTCTGAAGGAATTAAAGGAGCAAATAGCAAAGCCGTGTGCCATTTCAGAACTTCTACATTTATAACCTAAAGGGGGTAACACCGCAAATTTAAACAGTACGCCTAGGTTAGCTAGTTTTGTACATATCGGTAACAGGTAGATAAATTTATCAGCTGCAAGCCACATCCTACATTTGAGTAGAGTCCAAAGTCTGCAAAAAGCGCTTAAGTATTCGTAGTTTTCAGAGTGCTGAGGTGTTGATTCACCGCCTAAATGTTCATATGTTTACCCATTAATAGAAAATCTCTTCTTACTACTTTAGTAATGGCAACTGCAAATGAGAGCACACAGAAAGTTAGTGTGATTCATCATAGGTTCAAAACTGCTATTTCAGAGGACGTACAGAAATTGAAGCCAGGGGGGTTTAGGTCACTGGGCTGACGCCAGTTAAATAAAATGACTTATTACCCATAAAAAGAGCAATGTAGGGTTGCGCAGACTTCAGCCCACGCAATCAATTCAGTTTCCCATGGAGCATCGTCTCTGCTAAAACGAAAAGTCAGAGGCGGGCTCAATTTTAATTGTGTTTGATTTCGTAACATTGGACAGATGAGTATTTTTCCAGGCAAGACACTTATAAGCAGCTTTAATCACATATTGCATCAGCGGAGAAAAATAAGAAAAACCCCAGAAGGAATTGCGAACGCACGCAAGCCGGTGGAAAAGATGTTTACTTAACATTAGCATTCTAATATCCAGCTTTGTAGTGTGGACGTCTAGTTGAAAAATACAGTTTTGATATATGGCCGAAACAAGCCAAATGCGATTCCGAGGGAATAAATACCGAATTGCATTCAGGCCGTCAACCAATCAGCACGCCAGAGGGCAAGAATCCTCAAAGAAGGGTGAGCCTTCAATTGTCATAGGTAGGTAGTAGCATAGTGACTGCATCCTACAAATACTGCAATGCTCTGCATACGAATAACCGTTATCTGATGCTCTCGCTAACGCTGGGTTCGAGCATGAATCTAAAGCGTCAAACGAATACAGTTCTCGTCTCGATATTGTTCTGAGCAGCCTTGGCCAGACTTTCTAGTGTTCTCGCAAGTCCTATGACCACACGTGAGCAGTAATGAAATCAAACTGTCTACATCTAGCGTGAATTACATTATTAGAATGTCCAGTTGGGGTCCACTTTTGACAAAATAAGCTTCTAAAATAAGATTCTTTTTCAGGTGACAGCGTTCACGTGGAGGACCGAAAATATATAGCTGTGAAGGAAAGCCTAAGACGGGGTTTACAAGAGCTCATTGAAACAGTGATCTAGGTCGATATACAATATGTTCACTCGGCCTTAGTGAATAGTATTGGTCACAAGAGAATATATATAATTACGGGAAGTAAGCATGCTATCAGTGGAAAGACTCCAATGTGACCACGCTTCTAAAAGTTAAAGTGGACCTACTGGCCAGGCTTTTAGAGTTTGTGGGCATTGGGAACTTTAAGTTGGTAGTACAGTCAAGTAAATTTGACAATGATGGGACTTCGGTTGTTTGATGGTTTTCTACCGCACAGGTTAGACGTCATGGTTACAGAGTTGCTGAGCTCAATTTAGAAGGGCGATGACTCATCAAAAATTGCCTGCGTCAAGAACAGGTCATGAGCAGATATTTTCGAACATTGCTTGTTAAGTTTGAAACCGCCATTGTGAGTAACTCATAGAAAGTACAGCCCATGCTATTCTTGAGCACAGAGATGGCTGCTAAATTTTTAAGTAGTTTTCCAGCGCCGGGAAATTAAAGTACTCCGCGGCGTCAGAGATTTGACCGGCCAATCGCTCATACTCAAAAGTAAGGCCTCTGCGTTTTAACAATTTGATACTGTCAAATGGGAATGAGCATTTTTAGGGCGCCAGGCGGATACAGAGGTGTCCGATTGATACCATTTTCTAAAAAAGACGATGAAAACCAGTACTGAGTTTAGTGGTGGGAGCTTGGTGCAAGCCAAGAGATGCTTGCACGTAGTCTATTTCACTCCACAATACATAGGTATGTTGGTAAGGGTGCAACATGTATGACGCAGACAGGTGTTTCATGGTTGTTACCGCTCATCAGTACGCCATATACCTTATGCGGTACAGTATATATAGAAGACAAGTAAGCGCATAGCCCGCCAATAGGAAGCTGGCAGGTGGACAGATGGAATCCAGTGAAATCCTAACCATACCAGTGACAGTCACGCACTTCAACTTCACTCTCTTCGCTCAGGCCCAATTTTCACAGCGGCAGTAGAAAGCCAAGACACTGGAAGATGGGCGTGTGCGCAGTGGCGTGCTACGTACGCGCCCACTCTTGCAGGCATATAAAACAAGCTTTAAAAAGCAGCCTCGTGCCTTTTATAGAAGGCCAGTCATAAAGAATATATTGAGGAGTCTCTACGGAGTTTATGGCCCTAAGAAGGAAATCGGAACTGGAAATATTCCAGTCCACGACTCCTATGGTATTGGATCGCTTAGAGAAAAGCAGTTCTTCGACTATTGTCGACTACCAACTTAGACTCTGGCAAAACACAACTGACGATAGTTTTACTTTTTTTCCATTAGTTTTTTTTTTTATGCCCAAGTGCCGGCACAAGGCATAATGGGGAAGAGCAGTAGTAGCTTTTCGGTCGACAGATAGGACACCCAAAAAAGCATGGGTGGAAATAGTCACGTATGTACCTGTTACAGGAATAAGGTGGTGATGCCATTTGGACCTACGTTCCGAGGGGTTTAGGGCGAGCTACGACAGTCGGCCCCGTCTCTACATAAGGACTAAAATATTTATGATTTACAGATCAACCCCGGTGGCATATGCATGCAGATGAAAGTTACGAGGAAAAATTCGCCATGAAATCTTATATGAAGAAATATTGGATATCTATTCCTTTTTGACGGATACAAAAAAGCACGATTGACAGTTGAGGACCCCATCACACAGAATAAACATATTATAAAAGAAGGGGTACACAAATGCATGCGTATAGCAGCAGACGTATATTTCGGAGAAATATATTTCAAAACTGTATGTTCCGGGGTTTTCCAACATGAGCAGATGAAAACGAATAGTCCGCACAAACGATGCCAGTGTCACGGTATTTGCCATATCTCATGAAAGTTTGATTGAACTTCGAAAATGAACTTTCAATTAAAAAAGTTCTTATCTGGGGTTGTATTATTAATAACTGTGAAATATAATTCAAAGACAATTAATTCAGGACAGGATGCCAGATTTTAAATGAGCTACTTTCTGAAAACTTGCAAAAAACTGCCCTAGTAAAAGTGTGACTAGTTAAGTAGCATCTTTAGTTTCATAAATTTTCGATATCAATGTACATTTCAATATATTTTACAGGAAACGTGTACAAAATCGACATTCTTGTACGCATAAGGTAGCAAATTACATCTTCAAATTTTATGCTTGAATAAATTTTGCATTTTTAGATTGCTTAAGACCGTGAAAGGTCTGTGCATAGAGCAACTTATCTGTGCGTTGCCTACTGCTCCTTAGGAAGTGTGCATTCATTGTAGCATTGTATGAGTCCTTTTTAATATCCTCTTAACAATTAATGATTTACCTTACATGCAGCATATACAGCACGTAGATTGAAACCGAACTCGTTTTCTTGCCGGTTGAGATCGGTAATATTGACCTTCACTGATGAAAGCTCACCGATCGCTCACAACATTCTCTCGTCCAGTGGCTAAATGGGTAGAGCGTTGAACTTATGCCCAACGGGTCGTGGGATTGATCCCCGGGTGGTCCACCGCCTGGGGTTAGCTGTTGACAGCTAAAGTGCCCGGAATAACCATTTCCGCCCCCTTGTCTTTGCTAGCGATGTTAATATACCAATTCTACTAGTAGCCCCTGTGCGGCTGCCAGTAAGGCTCGAGAGTGAGCCCATAGGCAGAACAGGACAAGTGATTTCCGGTAGCGATCGGTGAACCTTCATCAACGAAGGATGCCTTTATTGTTACGGCCACTGAAACCCTGGTGACCCAGTTCTCCCTCTTAGGGTGCGCGGCAATCCCCAATGAGGTGGGCGTTACAGGCGTCAGAGACAAACAGCTTGTACACCTTCGACACAGTCTCAGAGAGGGCCGTGCCACCCCTCATAGAATTTGCTCTTCGCCTCGTTGGAGCTGGTCATTCTGGAAAGGCGTAGGCGCTGTTGATGGTGGCGAACTTGGATCCCCGTTGAAGCAGGCGTAGGGCCATCAATAGGTATTTTATGCCCTTTGGCAGACAGGACAGTCGTTCCACAATGTCGCTCCGGAGGGCAAGGGTAACGCCGGCGTCGTATAGTTCTGTCTTCGGACGTCCGCTCCAGGAGATTTAGGCGGAATGCACTTCGTTCAGCTGACTCTGTTCAGAAAGTCGGATGCTTGCCATGAGAAACGATATTCACATTATAGCGCACCACCTCTCGAGCGGCTAGCGCGGCTCTTCTTTCCGTCCAGTTGTAGCTCGTGAGACGGGATTATGATTTTGACACGATCCAATGCACTGCGGACTGTTCCTGACTATTCTGTCGGCTAGGATTACTAATGGAGCTTCTGGTGGAGTAGATGAATAAAATCTGTAGCTTAACTGCATAGGTTGGCGCACATGTTGTAGGTATCCTGGTGGAAGTGGTTGCTCAAAGATAGCGTGACATACCCGAAGATTTCGACAAGACTAGAAGTCAACAACAAAGATGCCAATCTAGATTATAAACAGACACGACTACTATATGAGCTTAAACAATACGGTTCTCAGTCTATGCTTTAGCCTGACACTCGCGGCACAAGAATGCGCAGCATTTGTAAGGAGTCGCATACTGCTTGATTGGGAGGTAACCCCTGCGTACCCAAGAACGCATAACAGATTTCCCAAATTCGATGGTGGTGAGGACTGGCTGCACACTCCGTTTGTTAGAAACCCAACTTACATCACCAGTGGCCCTAATTGGCATGAATATTTGCTCAGGACACCCTCCGGTGCCCACCCTCGGCTTATAAGTCTGCATTAGTATAGTTTCATTAGCAGAACGAAGAACATGCACAAGCAAATGGTACAATGGTGTGCCCGCTTCCCATAATTAGTAACTGCAATCCTGAAATTCCATATATTCGAGAAAGCTAGCCCTTCTAACAAGCATATCATGCATAGGAGTCACAAATCAATGCCTTTAATGAGGCTCCTGTCAGTAAGTTTGTGGTGTGCTCTTCAACTGTCAGTGCTAACTGCCAGAGTTGCCAACTTGAACGCCGAACCGGATAACTCGATCGGTTCCAGATACCTGGCGCCTGGACTGTCGCAAGTGATGAGGTTCACCCCTGATCTGCCAAAGGTTCCCCGTCATGCGCTTGGATAGCTTTTTAGGCAAACAGACCTACGCGTAATGCATCACACTATATATTCCCAATACGAGGTACAGCAATTGTAAAACACTTGGAGATGGATGTGTTCGTATGCCTGACAAAGTTGAGTAGCCCGTTCACGTGTTATAAAAGGCCTTGAATCTAAATTTACATGCACCAGATTTCAACAAAGGAAAAGAGCCTCGGGGCTCACGCAAGTAAGTGTCATGAAGAAGCTTCTGAGGTTTTTACTTGTTTTGAGTAGAACCGAGCAACCGTCAGTTGATGCCTCTTAAAGCCATTATTTTAGGCGGGTCGTAATGCCTACAAAGCATTGGATCGACCTCACCCCAGCGTCGGTGGCCTGTCCAGATAAAGCAAACAAAACTGGGCACGGTGGTTGTCATGGTTAGCCCCCGTCTATTGCGTGTCACAGGAGGGCCTGCATCTCATGTATAAGAGACGTGATAAAAAGGTGCGCATTACGAAGAGGCCACCACGAATTGACTGTCGGTCCAAGTGAAGATGGAGTTACCCTATCCTTATCGTGGGGAGCAACAGTTGAGCATGAACTGTACTCTCCTCTCTTTAAGCCAACTCTGACCTGCTACCTGATTAGTAAAAGGGACTGGACGCAATGGCTAACGTGGCCTTAGCCTCTGCCTAACGTCTGCAGGATGCACCTACAGAAATAAATACGAGCTCGGTACGGTTCAACCAATGCCTGCCACCGGCGCTCACTCCGAATCCGATGCAGCAAGAGCTCGGCAACTCCAACTGCCACGTCTAAAAACGCCTCTGTCATCCTCCCTGGTCCCACTTCCATGGCGTCAGAGTCAACGATCACCCCACCACTGGTGATCTCAATCCCGATGCCCAGGCGCCGTCGATCACAGTAACCCCCACCATCCCTGTCACAAAGTCCGGGACGACAACGACGCCTACTACTACTACTTCTACCACCACCAATGGGCATTCGATCCCAAGATGTCCTCCCTGTGAATCCACTGCACTGGGACCGGCGTACCAGTGCCAGGAACCCCAGCATACACTCGTGGCATCTGTCTCCACTGTCGGCACTGCCACACACACATTCAGCTATTCGGTCCCTTGCACATCCACGAAAACCTGCGGTGGAAAACCACCAGCCATAACACATCATCACATCTCTCCACCACACACGAATACGACCAACAGCACACAATGAAAGCACGCAAGTGTAGCGGCAGTGTAGTTCTTGGGTCCTACTCCAGGTGGCTCCACTAATTCGTGTTTGATCCGGGCCCGAGACTACCTCGGCATGCTAAAAGCTGTGGGTTGGAAGGTTGTCATCTGACGAGATAACTAGGACCTCGCCGTCTGCCCAGTGAGTGTTTGTGTGGAGTGACCGACTGACGGACTGAGGAGGCTGTAATGACTCCTTAATGCCGCGTAAATGGCGCTGTGGCCCACTGGAATCTGATACAGGTGTGGCAGCGCGCTTAGGGGTGGTTCTGACCGCTCCAGCCGCCCGCCTCGGGTCTTCTTGAATTTTTCATAAACCCGCACTCAAATAGGAGAGGAGAGAGTGTAGTAGATGCATCGAAAGTCTATTACGCGCAAGCCACCCTCCCTGCGCCACCATGGTGGACTTTGTCAAAATCGACAGTCAAAAACAAAAATAAGAGCGTACTGCGCAGGCTTGTGGTTACTGCAAAATGGCGAGTTAATCAAAATTGCATTAAAAGATCTACAGCAAATGCATTCCGACATAATGGACTGACAACCAGCGTAAATAAAGTACATTTGCATTACTGAAACTACAGAAAATAGCGTAAGTGCAGTTGGAGATACAACCAAATGGAACGCATCTCGTAGGTTCTCGATCGTGCTGCAAAAGCTGTAAAAAACCAACAAACCTTCAGGAGGAAGTGGAAGCCAAGCTAGGTAGGTTACCAGCAGAAAAGTGTAGCTAGATGCGCACAGGGTTGCAAGAGACCGCGCAACCAAATAGGAATTAAGTTGTGCATCTCAGAAAAGGAAGTGAGGGGAGGAAGAACAGGGTTATGATTTGGATGACAAACTGTGAAAGGACCCACTGGCAGTATGATAGCGGCGGAGGGAAAGGGGAAGATCTAGAAACAGCATTGAATGCATGGGCATGAGGTTATTCGGCGAGTTAACAGTAGAACTATTCATTCTTCGGGATATCCATAAATAAGTAGGACATTGACTCCTTGTTGTGGATACGACGAATAGCCTCGGCGAGCAGAATACTGATGTCAACTGTGCGGATCTTGTGGCATTGCATCTTTTGAAGAACATGCGGCACCGTGTTGGTGACAACGACTTCATCTATTAGACTCTGCTCGAGTCTGTTGGCAGCATCGCCTGTCAGCAGACCGTGGGTAGCGAGGACATAGACCTAGCAATTAAAGAGAAACACTTTTAACACAAGATGCGATGATTCAGACCAAAAGTAGACTGTAAGACAAATATATTTCAAATGTTGGTCTTCTCTGTGCTCGACTGGGTCGAAAACGTCAGTGTGCATCTGTCTAATCTACAGAAAATCGAAGCAGCAAGCTTGCAAGATTGAGCTTTACAGAGTCCGTCATTTAACGAGGCCAGCGGCAGTGAAAATAAAATAATATAAAAGCGACGTAAGGAAGAGAGGATAGGAAGGCAGAAAAAGGGCATAAAATTATTAGAATGCAAAACATGGATTTTCAGGACAAATAGGGAGGACGTCCGCATTAATGCTAACATCGCGTCAAAATCAACCTGGTCTGTTTGTAAACATACTTACCCTTATTTTTAAGGGCAAAATATAACGCGTTCTTCGCTTTCCTGCTCATGTACAAACGTATAGCTGAAAATGTCTACTTCAGTCGTTCTGTTTATCCTAGTCATTTTTTTGAAATTCCAACGAAAAGTAACTTGTAAAAAACGTTTTTTTCCCAAAATCCCAAAAAATTCCGTAAAGATTTGTGCAAAGTAGACTGCAAGTAGGTTAACTAAGGATCGAAAATCTTGCCTCGATCTCTTCCGAAACATACAACAGTTGGACAAAGGTGCCAGCTCAAAATGACTTAAGATGAGCGTTAACGCAGCAGATAGGCTCAAGTTCACGCGTGCCACACACGTGCTAGTCATCACCAGCACACAAAGCATGTTTAAATAGCGTGGGTGAGAGTTCGCACATGGGTTACAATAAGATGGTGACATTCTAAGGTAGATTTTCTAGCTCCTGAAAGTTTAATTACAATTCCAACATGGGGTTTTCATGCGACTAAATTACGGAAGT
The DNA here is from genome assembly GCA_017591395.1 of Schistocephalus solidus. Taxonomy (NCBI): domain Eukaryota; kingdom Metazoa; phylum Platyhelminthes; class Cestoda; order Diphyllobothriidea; family Diphyllobothriidae; genus Schistocephalus; species Schistocephalus solidus. The sequence goes on from WEDG01011121.1 coordinate 106,400, forward strand.
AAGGTCATAACATCGCGCAGCATAATCCCAAGGTACTTCTGGAGCCGGCTACCGAAGGAGCTTCCTTCCGACAGGACAAAAAATTGTCAATTAACTAGTAAGCATTTTTTTCATTGATTTTATAGTTTAAAAAGAGTATGTTTGGTACATGGCAGGCGCAATAAGGGGCTTTGTGCCTAGTACTCTACTGCTCACGACGATATTGTGAGAAGAGGAACTGAGGAAGGCGCCGACACAGCCTCCTTCACAAACTGCCTCCCAACACGCAGTTCATCACTGCTCCCCCTCCCCTTACTGTCGACGAATCCTCCTGTCGGGCTGATTAACTTTCATGTCAGTCTGGTCATCCGTCTGCGGTGGAGATAGAGATAGTGATGGTCAAAACTGTCTCATCTAATTCTCCCCTTTCTCCTTTAGCCGCAGTGTGCCGCTAGATCTAACTGTCCTGCACGCATGCTTACATATCCGCCTCTACCGAGTTGGCCGAATCGACTGGCACCCCAGGCAAAAAGGTTTATTCGTTTGACAGAATTCAGCTCCGCCTTTTAATTCTGTTTATGCAGCCAGGCTTAATTTTATTTTGTAGGACCACTCAGACTCTCCTGCACACATCGGCGTACTTCGGCACAAGAACGCGGAACGGTTGGCCATTCACCTATCGTATCATCTTCGCTGAATACAAACTCGCGAAAGTTGTGAGCTATTTAGATCTGCTAATTAAATACGATGTCCGGTAATTTCTAATAAAAACACAAGTAGCTCCCACAATACTTGGTGATTGACATAACACCTAAACGAATTCAAGTGTGAAGCAGTTTCGCATGATCGAAAAACCCTAATATCAAATAAAAAGTACACTGTAACACAATTTAACACATAAATAAGACGCCAGATGGCAGGGTGTCGGGTGTGCCTTAAGATTGCCTCACACAGAACAAGCTTTCCACGAAGGGTAGGTGGACGAACGCCTCTGTAGCTAAGAGCTATTAATAATTTCACGTTCTGAATGCGACGTACTTTATATGGCTGAAATGTTTATATTATTACCCCGCCCACGCAGTTGGCATACCATGAGTACAGCTCATGCGAATAACAAATTGAGGTTCTTCACAGAGAGTTTTTAGACGGAAGCAGCTTTCCATACAGCCAGTAACCGCTCTCGTGAAAGGCTAACCAAAAATTTCAAAATGCGTTTTCGATTAAGAAGGAGAAACTAAGTGGTATTTTGATATTAAGTAAGTTGAGGCATACGATTTTGAAAACATGCAAAAACCACAATAAAAAATCGCTACCTATGTCACATGCATTTTTTTATTGATTTTCAATACACCTATTAATTCAAATATATTTTATAGAAAAATTAATGCAAAATACTACTTCTTTGTATGAAGTAGGTATGAAACCGCGGCTTTTTCAAAGTTTATACTCGAATGGATTGTGTTTTTATTTTTTAAAAAACGTCACTTCTCGGATAATTTTGAGCACAATCTGCCTTTGCATTGACAATGAGGTTGTTCATTCTATAAGTTAAATGCTTTGCCTGTAGGGAATGGCCTAAATTCCTTTATGCCATTAAGGAGGTACCATATAGCGCCCATAAAATTTTGCAACTGATGTTGATTACGTTGTAAACTTCATGAGGCGCATCACGAAATGGAAAACTGCGAAGCGATTGGATTGGACATCATAAAGACATAAAAATCTCCTAAAAAGAAACTTTTTACAGCGGAAAGATAGCCTTACTGCGAGTATAGAATCGGATTGTACTTTCTATAAAATATATTTAAATTTATAAGGGCATCTAAAATTGAGATATAATAATGTATACTACTTAAGTATTCGTTAAGTGGCGAGTGTGGTTGTTGCAGATGGCAAAAAAGCACATTCAAAAGCCGGCATCCCAGTGTTTTTGAAATATTATAAGATTTTGCCGCATGATGATCAATAATTAAACACCACATGCGTAATATTTCCTAGTCGAAAATGCGTTTTAGAATTTTTATTAACATTTAATGAGATCGGCCACTGACTATATTTTTTCCGAAATCAGGTAAAGGTGATAGCAGTCAAAGTTGTCATTTTGTTAATAGAAGCGAAGAAGTGATTTTCAGGAAGAAGTCGTGAAGAAGGAGCCACGATGACAGGAACTAGAGCTTTATATGACTGACCTTTCGAATGCTCCCTCGAACTTATTTTCCGACACAGTCGCATAAAAGGGTGATATGGGGACACAAGGAGCGCAGTATTTATAGGGCACGGTTGCCAGGCAACGACACGCCTACCACATTTGGCAGTCCTCGTAGTCCTTGCTTGTGGGTTCATCCCCGAGTCGTTAATGGCGTGATTTAATCACCGTTGTCGGTTCTTGGCAAGATGATTACTCGGCAATTTGGCTCGCTGTCACCCGGACCGTTAATCACTCGCATCCTCCGTGCGTGGCCATTACTTTTGCCCGGGCAAAATCGCAAACACAGAAGGCGGAGGATCAATGCGCTGGTTAATTGACTGTAAGCCGGATAACCAGGACTCAAGCAGCTTACGCGGTTGTCACCTCTGGCGAACATTTCAGCCGATACAGAACACCCTCAGATAAAACGGCTTTCCCGAGAAGTTTATCAGTAAGTATATGGAGAAACGTCCCCCAAAATCGGACGTGCTAAAGGCTCAGAAAAACGGACTTATTTCTCGCATTGCCTTTTCGAGGAGATCGGGCGAGCGGACGTCTACATCGTCGCTTAAACGCTGCTATCGTGCGCACATACCTAACCGCTAAGTTAAGGCTAGTGTTCTCAAACACTCTGCTTCTTCGCCTTGAAGGCAAGGACGAACTGCCGTTTCAGACCTCTTCACTGTGCCTCTACGCCTTTACTTGCTCCTGTGGGGCAGGCTATATTGGTCGAACAACTAGGCGCCTACCCAAAACAATGAGCACTATCCTACCTGGCTAAATCAAGGCACGGTAAAATCCATCTCGAGCGCAAGTGTGGCTCATTTGGTTGAAAGCGGTCACCGGGTAGATGTCAACCAGGCATTCCGAGTAATCTATAAAGTGCCGACGAAACACCCCAAGTTTCTACGTCAGCGGATACTTGCGACGGCAGAGACCATACGGTTGACCAACCCAACTTTGTGCTCGCAAAAAGCGATTGTAGTGGTCCTAAGGCTCCCTTTGCCGAAAACAAACTCGGAATCTGCGTTCACACCTCCTGCCACGTCGCATCACAGCATCGAAGCAGTAATCTGGATAATTGCCGTACACCTTTCCCCTCCCCTCTCTATCTCTCGCTCTTATAGAGCTAGACTATAACCCCTGACCTCTGAACGCCCTCAACCCTCTCCCCCATACTTTACTGCTTATGAAATGTTTAAACTAACTTTTGTTACTCTACCCTCCCTTATATTATTGTAAATTTCTGATGATGAATAATCGAAAGCGTACGTTTGCCAAACTCGACTTCTTAAACTTTGTATGTCTCCGACTTTGTCTTGTAATTATCAGCCGGATATAGCCCAAATCTGAAAGCTTACACACAAGGTCGGAATTCTGCTCAAATGGATGCGTTAGCATCTAAGGTAGAGGATTATACTACCTGACCAACGGAGCCCAGGTTACTCAGTCTGTAAGCTGGAATACGCAGTCGCATGAGAATCACGCTTTCCATTCTGTGTCATTCATGGAAGTGCACTTGCCATCTGCAACCAAGACAGGTCGATGGACGCCAATATGATGCAGTAAGTCTGATATTCACTTGAACTAATTGTTAAAAGTTCATCGGTCCCGGTGGGATTCCAGCCCAAGACAGTAAAGGGACGGCTTCTGTACGGCCAAAGCTCTAACTACCTAAACTACGAGATCACACTGGGAGCGATCAGTTTAAGTTAATTAATTATTCAAAGCTACAAAAACCCCTATTCAATCTGATGTCTTAAGTGCTAAGATTGTTAAACGTACATGATCAACTACCCACGGAACCCCGATCCAAAGTTCGGTTGCTGGTGTCAGCCAATGAGCCAGACAGTAATTTCAGTTAATAAGAATTCTAGGTTGAAACGGCTGATTAATTCTTGGCTTAATTCTGAATTCGGATAACAACATACTTCTGAGCTTGAGTGAGCATTACGGAAACAAAAGAACGGAATTCGAAAAAAAGGCCGAAACAAGGATAGGTTCTTTACAAAAGACAGTGCGCTACTCTTCGTGGCCAGAAACAAATACTGCATGTTTGAGTGTGTAAGTTAGCACCTTACTTTCGCCTGATGCCGTGTCCCACTTTTTATCTAAAAAATCTAGGAAGTCGTCCTAAGTACGCTCAAATCAATCAGTGAACTGCCAAAAAATATGTAGGGAGAAGGAGTAATTCAAGTTTCCTACCTTGTATGCTCCTTGCGAATGTAGGAGCTCGGCAGCAGTAACAAAGTCACCGACGTCGTCAATAATGTCGTCTACGATGATTGCGATTTTTCCATTTACGTTGCCCACCACATACAACTGGGGTTTCTCCTTCGGTTGCAAGGCAGGCAGGAAACCCATCATGTCCTCCATGGCCGGTGTTGACACGATATCAGCGGGTTCAGATAAACTGTGAAATTGAAGCAAAGTACCATGTTAAAAGGCAAGAAAATGCAGTATGTTGATGACGAAGCTGTATCCCAACAGTCGAGAATTTGCTGTATGGGAAAATGAGAGGGTCTGAATTTTAAAAAGCAAGATAGACAAATATACTAGAAAGAGAGTGAGAGAGAGAGAGAGAGAGAGAGAGAGAGAAGGAACATCGAATCCCGAACGGTAAATTGGCATGATTCACGCGTAGGGTTAAAGCTAGAACGGCATTTGCATACATGCATATTAAGTTGGCTACTTTAAAGATTTTAGTAGGACGTTTATCGGACGCACCAAGCAACATCTACAGGAATTTCAGGTACGGTGTTGACAAAGAGTCTACGCACAGAGGGCGAAACGACATAAGCGAACCGCTACCAGAAATGGCCATATAACAGGCATGACTTCCAAGTCAACTCAAATTCGACGTTACTACCGGATTAGCGGAAAGTATTCGTAAGACAAACATTGCCTTACAAAATAAGCAGAGCAATGAAAAGTCGTCAGAATTCTTATGGAATGGTAAAAAGAAGTCTGTTCGAATATGGTAAAAAATTAAAACGTGTTCTTAAGAGTAGATATTAAACGGTATTAATGGTGACATTTAGCTGTTCGTACACGCTCCCCGTCTAGTTTTGCTTGAGCCAAGACTTGCTACATTCTACATCAGAGACTACAATGGCCCAAAAAAGACTCACTACCAAGTACTACAACTGGCAAGAGTTAATGAGGAGGACAGTGAGTTCACATAACTGTAGAAGTCCTGTGGTGAATGCGTAAGTGACTAACAGGACCAATGCGTGTCCTAAATTTAAATTTGCAGTGAGGACAACTTAGGAGAGAGTTGACAGGTGTGTTTCCTTGGGTCCCCACCTGGATTTCTGATGTGTTATTGGCTTCGCAGAGTGCTACGCCACCTTTTACTGCAGTCTTCCATGTCTGCTGATTGTTTGCGAGGGTCTTCAAGGACGTGTGGTTGGTCCTGAAAACATTTACGCATTTCAAAGTGTTTTTTTTCCTGGTGAAGGGAAGCGGCAGCGACGTCAGAGTACAAGGTTTGTTTCGGTAGTAAAGTTGCATTTAACTTCAGCATTGCAAAGCTACTGAGCAGGCCAGCTGATCCGAAGAATCGAGTATCTAGAACCCCTTCGCGCCATTCGACTTTTAATATCCTTCAAAAACAGCTTAAACGAAACTGGTTGAACTTTCAGGCTTTGCTTTGGTAGATTATCCATGGCTACTTGTCGTTAAGGGGGGGCTGTCGAGACTACAGCTCTGTCCATTTCCTATTTGGAGTTAACGATAATGTTAAGTTCAGTTTTATAATGGGAAAGATAGGCAAACGCTGAGCTGCCTAATGATTACAAAGTGGCTAAGAAAGCATCGATACATAAGGAAAATTTAAAAGCCATCGTGTGTATAATGACATGGGAGAAAAAAGAAGCCGTCAAGAAGTCTAAAATAACACACTTGAAGCATTAATCCCTTATTGCGAGTAGTATAATTACATGCAATGGGACTGCAACTGAGACGCTTGATGCGCGTCTAGTTTGCACTTAAAGGAATTCACGGTGGTAGAGAGAACGACATCCGCGGACAGAGCGTTCCTTGCTGCAACCACTCTGTTACTGAAGAAGTATTTTCGACCATCGATCCTCGCTTTACTTGCGCATAGTTTTAGGGGATGATAGCGCAAGGTTGGCGTGTTAGCTTGAGTGAAAAAAAAATCATGGGGCCCAAAGCAACAGTCCAGACCATTCATAATACGAAAGGTTACTATGAGGTCTCCTCGCAGTTGCCTGTAGGCATGGAGAGATAGGTTGAGGGTTGATAGTCTGCTTTCATAGGGTAGTGTTTGCAGGCCTGTAATCATTTTTGTCTCCCGTCTCTAGACCTTCTCTAAGACGGTAACGTTCTTGACAGTCCAAGGTCTCTAAGCCTGTATAGCATATTCTAGATGCGGCTGCACGAAGCTACAAATATTTTGGAGAAACTGCCTTTGTCAAACCCCATAAAGCCTCGCCTGATGAGTTGTAATTTAGACACGGCCGACTTGGCCACATTCGTGCAGTTCAGTGTTGGTTTGAGTGACGATGTAGTCCACACAACCAAGTCGTTCTGACTGTCAACTGGTTGCAGTGGTGTACTGTTTAGAAAGTAAATCCTCGGGCTGGAGGCTCAACAACTGCCAATTTGAAGAAAGGTTGAACCTATTAACATTGAAGGGCATAAGCCAGTGCTTTGACGAGTTCTCCAGCCTGTTCAAGTTTAGATGCAGATGGTCTTCGTCTGCAGCATTCTAAACAACTTTCCACAGTTTTATGTCACCAGCAAACAGGAGGACATCACAGTCTAGGCCCCTGACGTAAGCATTGATGAAGACATGGAATAACGTAGGGGCCGAAAACTGAACCCTGTAGGACACCACTCACCACGATTACGTCTGAGGACTTCTGGCGTTCGATTTGTACTCTTTGGGACCGAGCAGATAAAAAGTTCTGGATCCATACAAGGAGGCTTCCACGAACTCCTACGCTACGCAGTTTATGCAGGAGACGTCGCGGAGGCACGCTGCCGATGTAGATGGCGTGCACCATTTCGCCTTCGTCACGTGCTTTGGTTGAACGTCCAAGTGCGAAGGGCAAATTCGTAAGACAAGACCTTCCGCTGCGAAAGACGTACTGGGAATCGGAGGGGTTATTCTGGTCGAGTAACTGTATCAACGCTTTCTTGATTATTTTCTCCATGATTTTGCAACAAATGGAGGCTCACCAGCCTGTAGTTATTCACAGACGCTCGACTTCCATTCTTGAATAGCGGAGTGATGGTTGCGGACTTCCAATCGGAGGGTACACACCCAGTGGTAAAAGACGCATGGAAGAGTAAGGCTAGCAGTTTGGCCATTTCAGAAGCTAGGTCCCTTCAACAGCTTGGACGGGATTGTATCGAGGGCCTGGAGAGGTCGACGCTTTCAAGTTTAGCAACACTTCGTCCATGATGTATTCGATGAAGAGGACAGTTTCAATGGTAGATATTACTTCGCCTTCATGACTTGGTGGGAAAAAGTCAGGTTCCGTTGTCACGTCAGACCGTAAGAACTGAAAACGATGTTCAGCCTTATCCTTGTCCTCTTATAGCTCCGCAAAATCGACAGTTCGCAAGAGTGAGATTAGGTTGTTGTTCAGCGTGCTCGGCCTTATGTAACTATGAAGGACTTTGGGATTAACCATAGCACGGATCAACAGATCCTTTTCGAAAACCCGTTAATCTCTGGCGATGAGGCTTTTGACCCGGTTTCTCTGCATCTTGTAACTGTTGAGGGATTCCAGCGTTATATCAATGCGGGATCTTTTCCATAGCTTTTTCTTTTTGTAAACTTACTTCTTTTAAGGATGTATTCAACCAGCGAGACCTGTTTGATATCCTCCTTCGCATGACTAGGCTGAGTTTAGACATGAGGTTGCGAACTATCTCTTTGAATAAGCCCCAAGCTTCGTCGATATCGGCGGAGAATATGAATGCCCAGTCAATAGGACAAAGATCATTTTTCATCTGTTGGAAATCTCCACGCCAAATATTTGGTCGGAGATCAAGCGGTTGGGCCGGTAAAGAGAATACTTTGTATTCCCACATGAGAACCACATGGTCACTCTTGACTAGTGGGGGTCAGTAATTCACAGCGTCAATGTTGTCAGGCGACTTAGTGAACACAAGGTCGAGGCAGTTCATCTACTGGCGCTGGCGAACCCTGTCGGAAACAAGACGTGTTGCGTAAGAAGCAAATTTCCAGTTGGGCGCGGAAGCAGCTGGTCAAATGCCGTTTCAGAACAGTCGACGGAGGTGGAGTTCCAGTCAATGTGAGGTGCATTAAAGTCCCAACATAATATTCGGCCGCACAGCAAATACCTTGAGCTCATTGAGCGATTGGGCGTCAGCTTCATGGTCATTGCTTGGGGGTCGATACACCGGTAAGATATCAAGGCTTTGAGAATCCGTTGCTCTTACGGTCAACCATACAACTTCCATGCAAGTAAGCTGAGGAGATTTTTCTGAAAAATGCAAGCCATTCTTTACAAATGTAGCTATGCCATCACCCCTTTGTTTATCCCTGTCGCTGTGAAACTGTTCAAATCTAGGAAGTGCAAGCTACATGTCGTCAAGCTGTTCAGAGAACCAGGTTCCTGTTATTGATATAAGAGCTGGGAGCAGGTCACAGATATGGATTCGCAGTTCATCCATTTATGATAAGAGGCTTTGCGCGTTAGCGTACATGAATGTCAGCTTTGAGTTCAGGCGAGATCCGTTTTTAGCCCTGACACAATCTATTGGAGCAGCTGTGCGGTCATACGAAACGGCTTAATCCTCTGTATTGGTTAAGCTGTTAGCCTGACTGCCTTTGGCCAAAGAAATTCTCTTTTGACGTGAATTATGCACCCCTCTCTGATATTAAAAGTGTTTTTTTTACCATTGCCCCTTCTCTATTTCAGTTCATTTATCACTTGTGTCGTTTTCATTCTTTCTTTCGGCTCGTAATCCGGTTGAAAAACACCAGCATGCACATCCCGCAGGGCGAATTTCTTTGTAGCAAGAGCTGCGCCTGCGCTTCGGTTTCCAAAATGATTTTTAAGGGTCGTGGCCGAGGGTTTGGACCAATCTACGGCTGAGCATTCCCTTCTAGATATGCTTCCAGAATGTTAATCGACCCGTCGTCTTTTAAAAATGCTGTAACATATACTTGAGGAAGACCTAGGTCTTGTTTAACTTTCTCCCTGGGAAATTCTGACATTGATTCTGAGACTCCTTTTATAACTGTATTTCGGTTGCGATTTAAACCGAGCGCCTACTGTTTTCGCATCACAGATTTCAAAAGACGGAACTTTCGTTCCCAGTTCACTCATTCCACTTACTCTGGACAAATTGGCCACAGAGCTCGCAAATTTCAAATCCATGAAACGATTCGGTCAACCTTGTGTTGGTTGGACTTACTTCTCATTTACTGCGTTTCTGTTGCTCAGTCCAGTCTGGTTTCGTTGAAGACTTCTCTGGATTTTTTGGCTTGGTTTTCGTTCACATGGTGTTCTCACATCGCTGTCGTGCGATATAACTGAGAACTTACGTCGGCCTCTAGCAGGCCGCTTGGCAATCGCCTTCTGCTGCTGTATGTGCTGGTATGCGGCCTTGTTGGACTCTAGTTTTGCGGAAGACACTGAGGTGCATGGTTTTGCTGCACAACCCGGAGTCTGGAGTTTGTTGCAAGGACTTTGTTCCCTGTCTCTTCGGGTTTCGCATGAAATTGTGTTTGGGATGTTGTTTATTTTCTGACAGGTATTTGTACGATTCGCCAGCCGTCTCCGTGCCCTTTGAAAGCTCGGCATAATCTTGTTGTGCTTTGTCAACATTGTTATTATTTCTAAGAGGAAGTCTAGACTTCCCTCTGCACGTCTCACTCGCGTGGTAAGATCAAGGCATCCATCGCAGCGTGCATGTGCAAGCAGATTTACTTTGTAAGAGTTCGGTACTAAAACAGTTGGTAGAAGACTGCAACTTTCTTCGTGATTGGATTTCTAAACTGTTACTGAAAGCGATTGTAATATTTCTGGAGAACTCGCTTAAAGGAAGTACTGAGCGGTTCGCACAAGTTACCAGGGCCATGTCCTTCGAGTATGTATTAGTGGCTTTGGTGCTTAGGACGTCACACGGTGGTCGAGTGGTTATGCCACTGGACTTTCAAAGGTGAGGGCCGAAGTTCAATTCCAGCCGATGATGAACGCCTTTTTCCTCTTGCAGGGTTGGACAATACACGCTTACGTTGCCCATGCTTCTGGCGACTACATGACCCTAAGGTTCGTTATAAGTCTGCCCATTAACCTATCCCAATGAAAAAAAAAACTGTATCCGGAAGAGGTGTGTTTGCTCTATGGCTTTCAATAGTCAAAATTTTTAGAACTAAAGCGACTCAGCCTTTTTTGTAACGAGTCCTTCCACTGTTGCGAGCAGAGTCAAGATGCACTGATGTTGGTTTTGGGGGCGAGTGAAAAGCCCGTTGGGATATCCTCCAGAGCGTGGTGTAATACACAGTTCAGTAATATGGCGAAAGCCAAGGATTCATCTCAATCCCAACTGATATTTACTAAGGCCGGAGAATATAGAGTTTATACGTCAGTTATTTCAGATAACATTGTCCTCTACCCCAAGGTGGAGACTACAAAACCTCGTAAGCTCCAAGGACCTGAAACATGAAACCAATTTCGGCGGTGCAGTATGAAGGGCCGAAGCTGACCAAAATCGGATTGGCTTTGAGGGTCGAAGCTGCAATCTTGGTCGAATTTGATGCTTCAAGATGGTTGACGCTGAGTGTTAGATATTCCTTAGTGGATGCTGTCGGTGTTCATGTTAACGTTGAAGTCAGCGACCTAGACATGAGGTTGTTTATGATAAACTGCAAAATTTTCGTGAAGGTGTGCACTACCAATTCCGAAGTGTGACGTTGGTTTTACAGTTAATACCAACTCCAGGAGGCTCGGCACGATAAACATCCCTACACAGTGTCGAAAACATGAGAAGTGCCGGGGGAGTAAGTACGCAACCCTGCTTTCTCCTTTTGTAATGGTGGATGGTTCCAAGGGTAGTAAGCTGTCTATAGCGCACGGCAGCATACCGTCCAAGAATTGCCTGACCAGAAAAATGATCATGTCAGGACATAGACACTTCATTTCGATTTCCTATAGTTGATTTTGGTTCACGGTGTCCAAGCCATTTGCGTGATGCACATGGGTGGTGAAGAGTTGGCTTCTAATTTCCTAACACTTTTCCTGCAGTTTTTGTGCTGCTAGGATCATAATAGTTTATCTATACAACATTCGAAACACACAGTCATATAAATAAAGCAAACAAGGCACAGAAATCTACAAGGCCTCTGTCGACACTATGGTGTCCTGGCTTCGTGAGGTGATTAAGCCAGTGTGGAGAGACGAAGTAGTTCCTAATGACTGGGGTTCGGGTATCCTCTTGCCTGTCTTCAAGAAGGGAGATAAGACAAAGTGCAAGAACTACCACGGCATAAGCCTCATCGACGTTGATGCGAAGGTCTTCACTATTGTCCTTGTCAAACGGTTTCAGTCTGTATGTAACTCTAAGACGAGCCCTAACCAAACCGAATCCCGGGCTGAGCATGGACCAGATATTTACTTTGAGGCGCATTCGGGAACTCCGCCATGGTTACCAGCAACCGACGGCCGTCTGCTTTATTGACGTCGCCGCTGCATTCGATTTCATCCATCATGAGTTCCCATAGCGAATAATGGAAATAGATGGTGTGCCGGCCAAAATCATTGCCTTGATCAAGGCCTACTATTGCTCCACAACTGCGCAAATCCTCGTACATAACAATCTTTCCCAACCCTTCGATATCCAATCTGGTGTTAGAAAAGGTTGCACTCTGTCGCCCATTTTACTCAACTACGCCATTGACTGCATTCTTGGGAGGGCCCTACACGGTTCTGGCAGTGTGGAATTTGCACCTGGACGCCGCCTGACTGACCTAGAATACGCTGACGATATCACCTTCCTAGTCTCAAGATTTGATGATTTAACGACTGCGGTGTCGTGGGTTAATGAGATCGCTTCTGCGGTCGGCCTATCCATAAATACTGGGAAGATTAAATTGTGTTTTGAGTTGTACCCCTCCGGCGCCGTTGCCCACTTAGAAGATCAACTAAAAACCTGGCTCAACACAGTTCAACAAGACATGGAGGCGGTGCTTGGGTCCCTGGTATTCAGCATCTGCCACTGGAGAAAAGAATGGGTTGAGCTATCCAGAGCTGATTCACGAATCGCCACGCGTGGAGCGGTACAATACATCAGAGGCCGGCGAGATCAGGGATGATCACAGCCGTAATAAGTACAACTAAGTAATACAATTCGTCAGCGAGAATGAGGATAGAAATCTCACGATGACCGTAGTCAGTTGCTCTTTCGGTTGTATAGGTAGCATCCTTTAAGTCCTGCGCGACCTGTCCTTGTCTACTCGACCACAATGTTAATTTGTTTCGAGCCTGAGAGTAAACCACATTCATGGACCTGTATAGAAGGTCAGGAACCCGAGGCTTTGTGGCCTGAGCACCGGCATCACTCTTCTGATCAACTCCCACAGGGAGGACGATTAAACTCTTGGCCGAGTTCCACCTGAAAGAGTCTGCTGGTGGGCGATGGAGCACGCTTCTTTGAAACGTTCAGGCTACGGTTCTCGCAGCATGGAGATTCTATTTGATGAACAGTGCACTTACGGCGGATTCAAGGTCGTATACTGCCTTGATGGTCGAAAATTTCTTCGTTTTATCGTGGTCGACGCATTAAGGGATTTCCGTTTCACTTTGAGTCGGGCAGTGGTTTTAGTTTAAACAAGGAAGCAGTCCGAAAAGGTCTTCTAAAGATTATCGTTGCCAGATAGAAGAGGTTGTATTTTTATCGTTGTTGCCAAATCAGTCCTGAGGAATCCGAGGTCTCTGCCATCTGCTCTTTGAGACCTTAATCTTCCAGGACCTGTAATTTCTCCGGTTTAGAGTTTCAGGCCGCAGTCAAGATCCTGTCGACCGGTCGGCATGGAATAGCACCGCAGTGTTCGGCATTTCCAGAGCTGCCGCTCCCCATATACTCTTCATGGATGGATTCCCAGTTTCACTTTCCAAACGAGGCTCGATTCCGTCCGCAAATCGGCACCACACATTGGTCGTGTCACACGCCAACCTAATCTTAACTCTATCAATTGTGCTCGTTAGAGTTAGCAATCGCTGCCGGGATAGTAGGGTCACAGACTATTTCTTTGGCCGTAGAATCGAATGATCGGGTCAAATGGCCAATTTCCAAGCGTCGAGTATGAGGACGCCGCAAAAACGTGTCAGTTTTATTTTGGGAATGGAGGATTGAGCAAAGCTGACCTCATTCTTGCACCTGTCGAGGATCCGGAAAAAAAGGGGTCAAGTCAGCGTGAAGTAAAGTCACCAGATCTGGCAAGTGGCACATCTGTTGGGATATTGTGCGAACTCTACTAACCCGAAGACGAATACTAACCCTAACGAAAACAATTGGTAGGGTTGGCGCTTCCCCTTTTCTTCATTTAGCCCAGCTCATGAAACCCCTACGACTACCGGTTCCATATTACTCGCTGAGTCGCATATTGCGTTCTGGCCGTTCAACGCATAGTTCGGAATTCAAAAAGAGCATCTAAACAGCCTCATAATGGAGCTAAGGAAAAATACGTTGACATCTATCCACATCGGCGGTAGGGAGCTTAACAACAAGTGATAATATTGAAGTCTTTACGTCTCCTGTTGCCAATCGAAAGAGCAAACAACAAATGAAAATAGTTTAACTGCCGTGTTCTCCCACGCATAAAAATCCTCAAGTACCACCACATCCGTATTATAGAAGATCGCATGTGTCGGCTTGCGAGGTGGTTACACATATTAGATCCTTGCTGTAGTTACTGTTTTTGGGTGTCATGTGTTCAGGTTGACCGCAAGTTTCATCATATGTTTTACTAAAAATATTAAGTTACCTGGCACTGCCATCGTTCATGTCGATCGGCGGTGAGGTTCTGCCGTCAGTCTGCTCCATGTCCTCGTGATCGACTCCGTGTATGACGGCCAGGGCAACCCTGAGGCGTTCGGCGTAGCTCGTTGCACGAGCGACACCGTTGGGACTACGAGCCACTATAACACAGTTGCGGTAGTCAGGAATGGATTCACGAATGTATCTGATGAGGAAGGGCGATGCTCGAAGGTTGTCCACGGGGACATCGAAAAAACCCTGAATGATTCAATACAATGACAGAAAATTGCTGAGAAAAGGGATAATTTCCAGTCGCAGTTAGAAACAGAACAGAAACAACACTACGAATCTTCCTAAGAATTTGGACAACGCACCAAAAGTACGTTACTAAGTTAGACAAAGCTGTTGACTCAACAAGGCACAGCAGAAAACACGGGATGATCATAAGGCCGATCAGTCGGACGGATGTACAGTTTGCTAACAATAACACAGTTCGACCGTCGATTCCGACGAGGTGCACCGTGTCCTCCACAGCATGCAGGTGTAAGTAAGGTGACCTGCGCGTGGATTAGTTTAGAATGATAGTAGACATTCGCTACATCTACCGCACTACCTCTTCCCGCAGCCAGGGGTCAAGACAGAATCCAGAAGACCGCAGGTGGTATCGGGTGCAGGCGGCCGGCACGAAGTGAGCCTGCACCTACGAGTGCCACCATGCCCCCCCATGTTCGCCATTTGTTATGAGAGTGCAACCTGCTGTGCTCTGATCTAGACCCAGTGTTGGTACAGCGCAGCTAGCATGTTGCCCGTTTAGGGGCAGACATTTTGCTAATTATCCAGTGTGTCCCAGAATTATAAGGCCATGGGTTTCCTGTCTAAACTTCGCCAATTTTGCGCACAATGATCCACCTTTTGCATGCGGGAGTAATATTTACATCAATTAATAAACATGATCAAAAGATCACTGTCCTACAGATATCAGACCACCTAATAGGCCAGCGTTTCTTCGCATCAGGACGGGGAATGCAACTACACGTAACAGCTAAGTTGTATTCATGTCGAAGTGGCTGCCATCACTAGCCAATAGGGTGATGACAACCGGTAGAGAGTGGTACTCACAAGTCTAGCTCTTCACAAGATCAAAAAACTTCAACAATATTTTCCCCTTTTACGAATGCCTAGATGCGGATTATTGACGGATTTCGGGCGAGCTGACAGTTTGGCGTTGACTGCAATTTGTAGCACTAATAGATACCCAAGGGTGTCTGATGAGTGTCATGAAGAGTTACTTTGCAGCTCGTGAAATAAACTGTAAGATGAAATAAACCGGAAGGATGAAGAAACCAACACATCAATCGAAAAACATTACCACGTGATGTATACGCGAGATGCAGCAACGTGCGCACTAAGCACAAACTGGTGCTGGACTTTTCAAAGACTACGATGCATAGGATCATTAAGCATTAGTCCCTCCATGTTCCTCAGAGGCTTCGAGGAATACCGCCATTAACAACGTGCAAGGAAGAACAATGGTTGAGTTAGGCTGAGAAAAAAACGTGCCATTGAAAAAATGCAACTAAAAGAGTTCAGACAATTTGGACAATTACTGGCAGTATTTGCGTTTGAATCTGTCCCGACGCGCTAATAGTTGTGGTTTTGAAAGCTAGCAACTGACAGGTTAACTCAGTCATTGTCAAGCGTAAGTCAGGCTGAAACGGCTCTTTCCTAATGTGCTCCCTATGTCACTATCACACATGCGAGATCCGAGCCACCGTCATGAAGGGCTGGTACATATTATGGGTACCAGGTCGTGTGTAGTACATGCAGACAGTCTGTTTAGCTTTGTCAGTCACTGCAGCCAGGCTCATATTCAGTCGCCTTGCCATTGCATGGCCATCGGAGCATGGTGAGTGAAGGCGGAATGAGGCAGACGCTGCACAAGGCTGTCTCAATTTAAAGAAATCCACGCGCAAATCATCGTACCGCGGTTAACTCTCTGTGGGGGAAGTCGTCGTTCGCGAACATCGAACTGTCGGGATAGCCATTTTAGGATATGACTTTATTTTGAACAATTCTGCCATAAAACCACGTTCGCGCAAAAAGCTGTTGCACTTTTACTCCTTTATGCAGAAAACGGATCGATCTACGCAAAATTTTCGAAATGTTATTGAAGAAACATACAGAGTTACAATTATAAAGCAAACTGTATGTCGTGGGGACGGCATTATATGCCGTCTTACGATTTCCATGTTGCCAATTTTATTTTATTTTACATACGTTTATACTAAACCGGGAATTAATAGTGCAAAAGGGGAAAGGTGATCATTTCGGGTTCGCTCATAAATCCGAAAGAATGAGTTCCATGCTGTGATCCGGACTAAGGGAACTTGATCGTTCCAACAAGCGTTTATTGACCTCCTGTTTCGAACTTATAGTGGACTGCATCATGAAAGACAGAATAAAAGAGAGGTTTGGAAACGAAGAGAGTGCAGTCTTTGCAGAATGTGATTTTAACACGGCCAAAACCTATGTATTAAAAGGCCACGTGCATTTAAAGATGGCCTTAATCGTGCGAGTGCATAAACTGCATGATAACTGTCTGCCAGTCACATACAAGTGATTACTTGCAGTGCATTGACGAGCTAATTAAGTCGGTTTAGATTTTAATTCAGGAATCGAGACCCATGAAGGTTTTGTTCAAACGATCGACTGGACGTTCTACCATTGCTGATTTGCTGTCATGTGATTGGTAACAAGGTGTAAGGTGGAGCGAGTGTCATCTTAAATCACTGTGACCCAAGCTCACCCAGACCTCCAGAACTGTGTCTTCTAGTGCTCTTTGATAACAGCTCGTTTAACGTCTCCATAACTGAACTGATGCCCGCCAAGCAAACTGCTATCTACAGTACTGATGCCGCATGTCCATATGCACCTTATAACCGACTTCATCGAAAAAACTACCAGTCTGCCGAGGATGCTGTAAGACAATGAGCTGACAAGTATGCATGTATCATGGTCGGTATGAAAAGATGATACAATTTTTAAAATGTACTGCGGATTTTTACAAAGTGCGTGGACAAGGATTGTTGTTTATGAATTTCAACTGTCCACGAATCTCTCTGAGAGTGCAAGATACTGGTCAGACCATGGAATCAAAAATAGGTATTGGTATACTGAATTTTCGAGGGAATGTGGTTACCTGGATCTCTTTTGAATGTAAATCCATCGTAATTACATGATCAACTCCAGTCGAACAAATCATCTTCGCAATCAGTTTGCAAGTAATGGAACCACGCTTGCGCATTTTGTTTTGTTTGCAGTATGGCAAGTACGGCATAACCACAACAATGCGCCGAGCACAGGCGGCCCTACAGGCGAAGGCCATCACCAACAACTCCATAATATCGTTGTTAACATCCATTGTGCCAGTTTGGATGAGGTAAACATCACGTCCTAAGATGGTATAAATGTAACATATTAATCAAGGAACTAACCTCGAACTGTCTCATAAATCTCAACTTTAGTCTCCTTGTTTGGAATGACTGCAGACAAGGGCTTTACCGGGTTCGATGCTTAGGTGATTGCACACCCTCTTAACGATATCTGGGTGGGAATTCCCGGCAAGGACAATAATGCCTCTTGATTCTAAGGCTGGACTAGAAGCTATAAGAGGAGAAAATCCATTATGACCCCGGAGTGGCATGATTCGTTGTGCCCGAGATCAGCGTAATACGGGCAAAAATACGTCACCGAAACCGTCGTCTGAAATTTAGAAAGTGAAGCGGTGAATCGACACAGGCACTATGAGTAACAGCAGAATACTGGAAAGTAATTAAACTAAGAGATATTCTTGGGGACAGGCAAGTGACCAGGAAAACAGTGACTATAAATCAAGAACACTACTCTTTGGCTTATTTAGTATGATATAAACGAGTGTAATTCTGAAGGCAGTATCTGGC
This sequence comes from Schistocephalus solidus, assembly GCA_017591395.1. Lineage (NCBI taxonomy): Eukaryota > Metazoa > Platyhelminthes > Cestoda > Diphyllobothriidea > Diphyllobothriidae > Schistocephalus > Schistocephalus solidus. The sequence continues at coordinate 124,508 of WEDG01011121.1, forward strand.
ATCTGCTTATGTCGTAAAACTGACTGGCGTTATAGTTAACTCTTAAATGTTGGAACGTACTAGACGTTATCTGGTTTGTTCAAATGCGATCCAAACAAACAGCTATTGTGCAAAGATGGCGCGGAAGACGATGGCAGACGCGCAGAGTAAAAAAAAACAAGAAACAAAAATCTTGGAACATTCGCACGGCAGTCTGCGATCGGGATAAAGCGAGGTGAAAGAAAGAACGCTATAAATAATAACCGATTCGATTAGACAAACTGTCGCTATGTGGCTATACTTACAGCGAAATTTAAGGATTGGACTTCGTAGACATTACAGTCACTATACCAGCAATAAACCTCGGAGCATCGTGAACGATATATAGAAACAATGGGAGCAAGATGCAAGGGAACACCGCCAGTACCACTAAAAGCATTTAAAATCGTCAACTATGTAACAGCTTATTCCGGGTCCGGATTAGTATGACTGGATATCTGCAAAAGTATCGTGACCAGAACACAGACAGGACGCCGAAGAATGCTGTAAACACTAAGGATGCACGTCATATAAGCCTTCAAACTCCCGAAACACAAGTTTGGCTTGAATCGGTTTGGTAATACAGCTCCACGTCCGCAAACAGGCAAGAATCAGCATCACCCACGCCAAGTACCTTAGTCTGGACAAAATTGGCCTCAATCTTCTTCAATGGCCCCGTGTCACGGACTTCACTAATTGATGCATTGAACAAATTCAGGTCTAGTGGTTTGAACATCTTGAGCGACGAGAAACAGTGGAGGGCTTTATGTGAATTGGCTTGAAAGGAGGACTTTCGCAGCATTCATCTCAAGAGCCACAACAAGGCAAACATCCAAACAATAGGATAGCACCCTTATTAAATTGTTATCACTCGGGTGGTATGAAAGTCAATCTAAATTTTTGGGTAGCTTAGGTTGCCCTTCTATTCTGATTCTACTTAGGGGGCCAAGCTCTTCTCCAAAGCTGCACGAACCATGTTTGGGCGCTAACGGCTACACCACGCAAATACTACGACTGATTTGTAAAAGTAGATGTGGATAGTTAACTAAGATTTCCGGTTAAGGTATGTTAGCGATTTAAGCCTTATTAAGGCATAGAAAGTTCTCGGTTCAATAGGTCGTTTTATTCTGAAGGATTTACTCCGAGTTATTGCATTCATTTTTGAGGTGAAAAAAGCTGAAAGTTCAAGATTAGGATGTCTACCGAAAAGCGCAGTGAAAACTCTGGGGACCCATTCGAGAGCTGAACTCCTCGAAATTTTGTTATGTAGCGGCAGGATATCAGGCATATAAGTGTCTGAGATTTTAGCTAATACCTCTGCTGTCACTATTGTATATCATGTAACAAGAAACCAAGATGTCGTATATAAGACTATATTCTCAGAGTAATCATGTGCCTATAGTTATTTTGTGTTAATAAGAGGGTTTTTAACGGTGGCTCAGTAGGGCTAGTCGGGACGCCTCCTAATTAATCAGTAGGAGATTGATTTTCGAAGAGTGCGATGGATGGAGGCAGACAGAAGGTTGCAAAGAGCGAAGGAAAGCAAGGACTAGACAAATTTTACTTTAAAATATATGAACTGCCACAACGAAGTCACCGAAAATGTTAGTGCAACAGCAGCAGTCTATATTACGCCAATGTCTTGAACAGCGTAAACTCTAGCATTAACAATTAATAAAAGATTCCATCCTCCTGTGGTTAAGGAATTGTTATCAGCGATCCGATCAATAAGGTAATTGAAGCGGAATTACGAAGGTGTGCAAGCTGACAACCTTCTGATACGATAATCATTCTAGTAGTCTGACTGGAATACTGGAAAGTGTTCGCACGCAATTTCAAAAATTTTAAAATTTAAGCCAGTTACCAAGAACATAACCTACTTGTGATAAAAAGGGCCAAAAAAGGAAAATGTCTGATAGTCCATGACTTATTGAGAGCTCAATTTTAAGTTAGGACGTGGATAGGTCCTCAGTCAACGGTGAGGCAACAATTAAAGAAGACAAGTTTGATATAATAACTGGAATGCCTTGTAAACACGAATGCTCAAATTGTCAGACAGGTTGGGAAAAATATATTATGAATTTGAACGTGATGGCCGTTCAGGTAGGTGTAATGGAAAATTTGTACAGCAAAAGTAAAGCACTTTAAGACCTTCATGATAGTTTTACTTTCAGAATTTATCTAACCACACCCGAAAGCGGACATGCTTAAAGCAGGTAAATATCCTCGCATAATATGCCGAGGTTTGTGCAAACGTGGATCACCTGTAGACAGGTATGCAGCACCGTAAATCGAATTCTACCTGTACACAATTTGCGTGGATTTCAGCACTAAGTGCTGAAAGCGATGCAAGCCCTAAGAGTTCTAAAAAATGAAAGCAGCAAGCGCGACTGTAACCATTACAGCGAGAAAACTAAGAGTATAGCAGCAATCAAATCCCCTTAGAGGCCTCAGTTAACCTGTGGTTGCCTACTGGCTTTGTGTATTTTATGTATACATAAGACGGATTTTTCTCTTAGATACCTTTTTATTACGTCAGCGGACGAGTTATTATGAGGCTTCTTGACCTCGGATCAACTACACTAAAAAATTATAAATCATTCAGAAAAACATAGGACTCTACTGTTATTAATGAAATTACTGCACTGAGCTTCACATTGCTGCACCGAAAGCACGTGGTAAATGCATTCGATTGTCTGCATATATCAAAAGAGAACATAGGCCGTTGCGAAACACTCATATTCAACGCACAAAGAGGAAGCGTCAAGAAAGGACTCTTATAATAAGTTAGCAATAAATGGTACAGCACTCTCGAGATCGCGGATATCTAGTGAGGCCCTCGCTTGATTTGCTGTAGCCGAGTTTCCCAAGTAAACATAAGGAAATTAGGCAACAATAAAATAATAAATCCGTAAAAAGAAAGACTAGATACTCTGAACTCAAATATGTGGACACCAACACGAAGTAGTACTCAGGAATATAGTTATATACCAAGCAAATTATGCGTCACTTTATGAAGTGAATAAGGCTGTCGCCCTTGAGCTTCTGTATTTCAATAGGTTTCAAGATGTTTAAAGTAGCCGGCGAGACACAGACAATGTGGCAGTTATACGTACGGAACTCAGAACCTTTAAATAAATGATGGTACAGTGATAATATGGACCATCGCTAACCCGATAACGCAGTGCTAGAATTGTGGACCCTGCGCGTATATTACAGCCCAGTCAAAGTCGGCCACATGGATCATTTGTAGTGTACAGAATTGTAAGGCATGCATAAGCCTTTGTCTTAGAGCAGTAAATGAGGCTAACGAGGGCATTATTAATAAGAAAACATTCTTAAAAGAAAAAAGACGAACTTTAGGCAGAGCCCTCAGAATTGGGAGGAAAAAAGCTGCAACAATTAGAAAAAAGTCCTGATGATCTTAGTAGCATAAGAAGAGAGGAGTAGCCAAATGGTTTCAGGAGCATGGCGAAAGCATAGCAACCGTGACTGGAAAAAACAGATGCATACATAACGTTTGGGGGAATTTTCGAAAATTATTTAAACGATCCAAAATTCTGAACGTGTCGATAACACAGAATACCAATAAAAAGTTATTTTTCCTGCAGTGATATGATAAGAACGTTAAAATATCTACACATGGTAGACGGTGCTCACAGTTCCATTTATGGAGCCTTTTGATTCCATTTTCTTTCTAAAGTCAAACTGCAGTTTCGCAAACCTACTCGTAGTAACCAATAAGATGGATAAAATAACATATCAGACAAGGTTTAGAATCCTGCCTATGGAAAAGGGATTCAATCATTTGTGCATTTGACGGCCAATCCACAGAACGCTGTTTCAGGCCTCAAGTCACTTTATTGAGGGAATTAGTTTTTCGCACTTGAGCTCCCTATTCACGTTCAATAATGACAGTAAAATAAACGTTTACAACCGAAAATATGACAATTGTAAAGTTAAGATCATTTAAATGTGTTAGCCACCTGCAGGCTGCCACTACAGACACCATCTTCATTAATTTTACCATTGTTTCTCAAACAATGAGTATCTAGTTTGCATGTAAATTTATCAACAGTTTTTCAAAGGAACACCTCGTCAGGGAGTTCATTCCATGTTGCAAAGACCCTTGGCGAAAAGCCATTCGGTTGGATGTACATGTGGACCAAAGTCCTCTGCAGTTTAAAGGGATGAACACGCCGATTTTCCGTCCCAGCCAGTCATTCAATTCCATGGCACACTCGCGGCCTCTGAAATTCAAGTGGGTTTCGATGAGGTCACCGCGTAGTTGCCCGTAATCGACAAGAAAAAAAATCAACTTTAGCCAGTCTGGCTTCATAAGGCAGATGACTAGGATTCTCGGCCCTCTTCGTTGCCCTCCCCCGCACTCTTCGCATCCGTAGATAATCCTTTTTTAACCATGGATGCCAGGCCGAGACGGTATGCTCCAATTGCAAAAGAACAGATGTCCGCTAGGTTTTTCCGAATGGATCCTTATCAATGTGCACAAATCCTCGTCTGAAAGCAAATAAGACCTGCGTCGCGTGTTCAACTGCCTTAAGCCAATGTGAAGATGGTTTGACTGAGGAATTTATTAGCACATTGTGGTCCTTCTTTTCCTCAGCATTAAAAGTGGCTGCCCATTGAGAAGGTATTGGCAGGAACCATCGCAGGAACCACTGGTGCTTGTGGTATGGAAGCTTCCGACCTCACAGTTCCCGAAGTTAAAACTAAGGATTTGACGAGCAGACCAGCTGCTAAGACGGTTTCGACTCTCTTGAAGTGCGTGCCTGTTTGGTCCAATCTGATGTTGCTCCACAATTTACCCTCGTCAGCAAACATGACGGTGCTGCAACCCAAGTTGTCGATACAGTCGTTGATGAAGACTTAGAAGAGTAATGGCCCTAAGTTAGAGCCTTGAGGGACACCATATAGAACAGGAGTTTGACCGTCGTAGTCCGACGATGTCCATCATATGCACTATGGAAGGGAGGTGCTGGTACGGTGACTTGCGCGTGATTTAGTTTAAAGTGATAGTAGCCTTGTGCTGCAGTTAACGCACTCTCCTCCTCCCCCACCTGAGCCCGGTGTCATGACAGAGTCAAGAAGACTGGAGATGGGAGAGGGCGCAGGTGGCTGGTGCGGTCAGAGCCACCCCTCGGCGTACCACAGCACCTGGCTTGGATCCCACGGAGTGGGAGTGCCATAAAGGCCACATTAAGAAGGAGGCATTTCAGCCTGGCTCTCAGTCCGCCAGTCAGCCATTTCACCCAAAACATACATTGGGTTGGCCACGCGATCCGAGTTATCCCGTCAGTTGGCAACCTTCCAAGTTACTGCTTTTAGCGCACCGTGATAATTTCAAGCGCATTAGATTGTTTATAGTGAGAAAAACGTGCTGAGCTCTCGACCTCACTCTCTCCCCCACCACCATAATAAAACCACTGTCCGAGCCGGACAGTTTTCTGAGGCGGAAGTGGGCACAGATGCTGCTGACCTCGCCTACGTGTACTACGTACACGAACTGGCCTTCCAAACACAGCACCAGGATCTCACACAACGGGGGTTGATCGGCTCTTATCTCACAGTGTGAGATAGCCAAAGGTCACTTAAAGAAGGAGCCATCGCAGCATTTCTCACAGACCACCATTCAGCCCCTCCACACAACACACATTGGACTGATTGCGAGATCTGAGTGTAATTGTCAGTTTACAACATTCTAACACACGGCGCTTATCGCTACCACACTCTCTTCTACTTCCCCACCTTAGCCCGGTGTCATGACAGAGTCATGAATACTGGAGATAGGAGAGGGATAGAACAGGAGTAGGTATTGGTATCAGTATATTTGAGGGAGATGTAGGTGAGTCACCTTTGAATTCAATATTTGTACATGCGAGTTGTGGTATCAAAAAATAGTTTCTCGATATGTTTGCGAGGCCAATTGATATGAGCCAACTGGCTGAACCATAGTTGAAAAAAAGCAGACAGTGAAAAACAAACTCCCAGTGATATAAAGGAGAAATAAACTGTCACCCTTGGGGAAAAGATCCAACGGAAGGCATCGCGGAGGTCATATGAATCAGCACCAAAAATTGGAAGGTGCAGCCAGATGCTCCCTTGCTGATTGCAGAGTCCGTTAAGTGATTTCAAAGGCGGAGATATCCGCCCAGATCATCCTCGGTCCGTTGCGGTTAAAACCAAGGGAGAACATTCATACTCCGCATGTAAGATGGTCGCCAGGTCCAGCTGATGTGAACACTCACAGTGAGAGCAAGGTGTGTAGTAATTAAGCAGCGAAAACCTTGGGAACCTCAGCATGGGAATTATGGGTGAGTGCAAGCCCTCGAACGAAAATAACAAACATAAAGAAATGTTTCTCAAATATAGCGTATAGTATCATTAATACCTTATTTTTCAGTTCGTGTTTTAGCTTGCACCATTATATTGATCAAACTTTCGCTTAAACCCTCCAAGGAGTCTGACATCACAACATCCAGAGAAAGATTATTCCAAGCTTAAATTACTCCTTAGGAGAAGAAGTACTTCTGAGTGTCTAGCCTTGCTTGTGTCACTCGTAATTTAAGAGGATGACCTCTCAAGTTCATTGTTATTGCTAACTTGAAGAAATCACCTGGGAGGACACAACAGTCCTAGATGCGTAGTATGCGGAATGTTAGTATAAGGTCTCCACGAAGCTGTCTATAGCGCAAGGGAAAGAGATTGAGATTCGACAGCCGTGTTTCCTAAGGCTATGAGCCATGTCCAAGGACAAGATTGGTTGCTCGCTTTTGGACCTTTTCGAGGATGTTTATGTCCTTCGCCGATCAGGGTCTCCAAGCTTAGATAGCGGAATCCTACTGCGGCCGCATGTATGCTCCGAAGATTTGAGTGAAGCAGTCGGTAGTGAAGGCTGCAAAAGCTCGTTTAAAGAGTTATAGAATCGACATGGCAGACTGCGCTACCTTTGCGCAATGTATGGAGGGTTTAAGCGAGGGCATGATTCAGACTCACAGGTCCTTTTGGGCATGCACTTCTTTCAATGAAATGTCATTCAGACTGTAAACCATACGGTTCGAAGTATTGCTTTTCCCGACTCGTATGGTGTTTTACTTGCACTTACTAAACGGCAATAGCCACTCATTTGACCATTTCTGGAGTCGATTTAAGTGTGCCTGCACGTTCTCTTCGTCAGCCGCAGTTTGAATGACGTGCCAAAGTTTGGGATCATCGGCAAGCATGGCAATATTGCAGTCCAGTTCGTTGGCACAATTGTTGATGTAGACAATGAACGAAATAGGGCCAAGAACAGAGCCTTGGGGAACACCACTCTCAACCTCAACCTTGGTCGACAGTTTGTCACTGATATGGACAGTTTGTGAGCGACCAGTTAAGAAGTTTTCTATCTATTTCAGAAGTCTACCTCTTAATCTTATGCGGTTTAGTTTATAAAGAAGGCGGTGGTGTGGCACACTATCAAAAGTCTTTTTGAAGTCGATATAGACTGCGTGCACCGTATTTCCTCAATGGACCGCCTCAGTCCAACGTTCTTAACAGTAGAGCAAATTTGTGACGCAGGACCTACCTCATCGGAAACCAGGCTAGAGCTTGGATAGCAGTTGTTTATATTCTAGGAACTGCATTAGTTGTTGCTTAATTATTTTTTCCATGATTTCGCAGCAAACTGAAGTAAGGCTGACCGGTCGATAATGGTTTGCAGAGATCCGGCTTCCACCCTTACAGAGCGGCGTAATCCATGCGGATTTCCAGTCAACTGGTAGATTTCCGGTCTGGATGGATATTTGGAAAAGCGTAGAGAGTGGTTTTTCCAGTTCTCTCGCGAGCTCTTTCAACAGCTTTGGAGGTACTTCATCGGGACCCGGCGACTTAGATTCCTTTAGTCCCAAAAAATCCTTGAGGACAATAGTCTCGGTGAAATGAACAGTCTTGACTATTGTTTCCATTTCGAAGCGATCGGTAGGGTAATCTATCTCGTTTCCTTTGTGAAAACAGACCGAAAAAATTCAGAACGATGATTAGCCTTCGCACTGTCTTCAGTAAGGTCTATACCCTCAGCGGTTCTCATCAGGGGTATCGGATCCTTTTACCATGTATTCTTCCTAAGGTAACCGTAAAACAGTTTTGTGTTCGCGGTGGCCCAGTTCAGCAGGTCCACTTCGAAATCCTTTCGTATTCTTACAATAAGGCCTTTGACCCGATTTCTCAGCATTTTGCACGCATTTAGAGATGCAGGATTTCCGCCCGTAAGCAATTTTTTCCACAATCTCCGCTTTTTGTTAACTTCGTTTTTTAAGGCCTGTATAAGCCATTGCGGTCTGTTCGTTAACTTTTTTCTCAAAATCAGACAGCCATTTTCGATGAGCCTGCGCAGTATATCCCGGAACGTTACCCAGTTCTCGGTCATGTTTCCAGTGAATAAAGGTTCCCACTCAGTGCGCTTGAGTTTGGCCCTTATTCCACCAAAATTGCTCTGCCATATATTCCTTCCGACTGTTGTGAGTCTTTCTGATATAGAAAATAGTGATTTCTCCCATCACATTACCACGTGGTCACTTTTACCTATCGGCACTTCGTCAGTGCTGTCCTGCGACTTCGTGAGAACTAGGTTCAGGTAATTGGCCTGTTGTCCTTAGAACATCCTTGTTGGAAAAGTGACATGCTGTGTGAAAAGTAGCTTTAGCGCTGTGCTCAGAAGGCAACAGTCAAAGGCTAGATCAGAACTATGTGCGCAGGCCGAGCTCCAGTCGATATGAGGCGCATTGCAGTCGCCCCTGATCAGGAAATCCAACCGTGTAGCAATCTTTTCAAGCTCCTCAAGCAGGTAAGCATTGGCTACGGGGTCTCTTCTCGGTGGACGGTAGACTGTCAGGACATGTAGACTTGATGAACCTGACACTTTTATGGATAGCCATATCACCTCGGAAGTAGACGCAAATTTATAAGTTTTATCTAAAACTGAAAGCTCTCTTTTCACTTATGTGAGTATGCCGCCTCCTTAACGCTCTTTCCTGTCTTTTCTACAAAGTTGACAGCCAGCCATAGTTACCTCCCGGTCGTCCACATGTTCGGACAACCAAGTTTCTGTTAGGGAAACTATATCAGAAGATAGATCGCAGACATTAATCTTAAGCTCGTCGAGCTTCCATAGCATACTCTTTGCATTGGTTTACATTAATGTTAGTTTTCGGTTTGCCCGGGAAGTGCTTAGGGTCGGGTGCGAGCCCCCGTTTACTTGGCCGACAGCGTGGTAATCCGGAACAGTGTTGACTTCGAGGCATCGATGCACATGGTTTACAATATTCCTGTATGAAAATCTGCGGTCCATGTTAGCAGAATTCCTAGCATTCCGATTTCAGATAATTTAGAGATTTGACGTTTGTGGGGGACACTGTAGAATTCAGTGAAGATGACGTCAACCTACCTTCTTCGTTCAGTGCGCGCGTCCACTGCTCCGTCGAGAGCAATAAACTGGAAAGACAAGAGTGGTTCTGTTTGAGGCCATGCTCGCGCTCTGAGAGTAATCGGTTCTCCTCCAGGAAATTCATTGTCGTCTTTTTAGTATAGGATCTATTATTTTACAGCAAATGAAGGTTAGTCTGACAGGCCAATAATTGTTGACATTTTATCGAGGCACATTTTTAGATATTGGGGATATATTTGCTGCCTTTTAATCGGATTTATTTATTTATTTATTGCCAGTTTACAGGCAAGGTCGAAAATGATATACAGTAGGGGGTCAAGCTGACATTGAAAAAAACTCCTGGTCGTTCTTTAAAGTGTTTTCAGGATAAAAAACTGCAGTTTGTTGAACAGATTATAGTTTAGGACAGGGAAGTGTTGACACAGGTGCACGGTGTAGTACTTCTCCTTTCGGTGTTGTGGATCTGGTCTTCTGTACTAGCAGCAAGTATGCCGGCGAGCGGCTGCTCGCTGTAGACTGAGGAATAACCCGATTACGGACTACAGAGCCAGCAATATTGCCTTCAGCATGAAGTTTGGCATAGGATTCAGAGTCCGTGGACGCCATCAGAACGGAAGAGAGCTTCCAGAGAATCAGCACCCGAAATTCGTGGAAGGTGTCCTGAATTTAGAAAGCTAGTGACAGCTCTCAAAACAAAGGGATAGTTTTGCTGAATTTTAATACTTCTGGGTAGTTTATTCCAGATTGCTATGGCGTTTACCAGCATGACGGTATTTAACGGTGAGTGCCAAAGGAAGAAATAAGAATACATCTCTATGATTGGTGCGCCGACAGTGGTCGAGCTGCCTCAGGGATGTAAGGGGGTTAAAGGTAAAACCGTTTAAAAGTTTGAACAGTAAAAATAGTCCCTTCTGTAATCTACGAAGCCACAACGGGTCAAGGCTTGTAAACTCACAGCGTTGTTGTTAGGACAGGTTTCTGTGCTCTGAAGTAAAAACTCTTTTCGTAAAGAAGTGCTGAACTGATTCTATCTTCCTCCGTGCACTCGCGTGCAGAAGGCTAAATAGAAATGAGCAGTATTCCAGACTAGGTCTGACATACATTTTATAAAGGCTGGTCCTAATATTGAGGGTTTTAAAATTTCTGAGAATAAACCCAATGGTTTGGCGTGCTTTCGAGACAATCAGGGCACAGTGCTCTGACAGATTAAGACTACTAGAATATGATATGCCTAGATCCTTTATAACCCCGGGCACATTTAAGTCATGACCGTTTATGCTAAGATGAGGCTGATGGTTGTCACCACATACCATAACGGAGCACTTGTGAAAAGGGAGTGAAAGGCGCCATGTGTGACACCACTGAGCGAAGGCTTGGAGATTCCTTTTTAAGAGCTCAAGCACGAGGTGGCGATCAACCGTTTTATAACGATAAGCAACTTCTAAATCACCAGCTTACATAAATGGCCTACCATGCTGAAAACAATCAGGAACATCGTTCACAAAAAGGCAAAATAGAAGCGGGCCGAGTACGCTACCCTGAATAACTCCACTCCTCACGTGCGTGGGGTTGGAGATAACATCGGAAATTTTAACCCGTTGTGCGCGATCATTCAAATAGGAGAATATTAAGTTCAGAAGCTTGTGACCTATGCCGAAGGAGGTAAGTTTTAGCAAGAGGAGATCGCGGTCAACACGATCAAAAGCCTCCGTGAAGTCGAAATGAACGGTGTAAATTGCAAAACCACTATCTCGGGATTGTAGCACATGATCAAAGTAGGAGAGCTGGCAGGTGTCACAAGATCTTTTTTCGAGAAACCCACGCTGAGCCGCATTAAGTAGGTTATTCTCTGTTAGGTGACTCATCAACTTGTCTATAATCAAGGTCTCTAATATCTTCGAGGCTGCTGGCAGTGTATTTATTGGCCTAAAGTAATCAAATTACGTAGTTCGGCCGTGTTTGGGTATAGGCGAAATGTGCGATTCCTTCCATAAAATAGGGAAGGTTTCACAGTCAAGAGCAAGATTGAATATCTTATACAGAAGTGACGGAATTATATCATTTGCATCTGCCTTTAGAACGCTGACCGGGATGCCATCTGGTCCAGGACTGTAAGATTGGCGAGAACGCCGAATGGCTACGGCTACGTCCCAGAGGGTAAAGTTATGTTTTCGAAGACGTTACCGGTCCAAACCCGGATGTTTGGAAAGGGGGCGACCGAATATTCACTGAAAGTTCTAGACAAGAAAGCATTGAAGCTATCAGCCGTCAACTTAGCGTCAGCTATAGGGTTTCCAAAAGCGTCTCGAAGTACAGGGTACTGAGTTTTTCTCTGCGCTTTTACTGTTCGCGAAAAGAGTAATGCAACATTGTACGAAGGGATTTCGGCAAAGTTAACCTCTTCAGCTAGTCGTTTTTCGTCAGAGAGCCTCTTAGCCTGTTCAAAGATTTGCTGGATCAATGGCAGGACGGAAGTGTCATTTAGTCGATGAAAACGGTGCGAGAGTCTACGCAATCTACGGCGGAAGGATAAAGGAAGGTAGACTTTATCCTTGACATTTATTATTTTCTTACGAGGAACAAAACGAGAAATGAGTGGACCTAGAACTTGGTAGAATGTATCAGTACAAACATTCACATCCAAACATAGAAAGAAGTTAGTCCAATCGTGGGAATTAAGATGTGTTAGTAATTCCCCCATATTTGCTGATCGGAAATCGTGGAAAAAGCTATATTTTTTAGAAAACGTTTCATCAGCCTCGATTTCTAGTGAAGAAAGAACTATAGCATGGTCTGAACTCCCAAGTGGGTCTAAAGGTGAAACTGACAATGGCTGACAATTTCTGCAGAAGATAAGATCAAGTATGTTTGATCCTTGGGTGGGAAAATCAACTACCTGATCCCACATGCCAGTATCTATGGCCTAAAGCAGGTTTTCGAACTTTGCAGGACCGGAAGGTGGAAACCAATGAACTTCAGGGAGATTGAAGTCACCTGCAATCAAGCAGTACTTCAGATTTAGGTCAACTGCGGCATGAAATGCCTGTGAGAGACGAAGATCGTAATCCTCGCTTGCGTTTGGGGGGCGATAGACACAACCGACGAGTAAAGAGTAGTTATCTTTTAGAACTACTCGGAGCCAACAACTCACTTCTACCGCGGTAAATTGTCAATAATCCAACGGCAGAAAGGTAAGTGGCTGCTTAATATAGATGCAGCTTCCTCCGCCACGGCCCTCGTGTCGATCGTTACGAATATAATCGTACCCTTGAATATTGAGTTCAAAGTTGGATACTCAGGGTGTTGCCTAAGTCTCTGTAACTATTACAATGTCGGGGCGGTGGATGAAAACCAGAGTCTGAAGCAAAGGCATCATTTTAAGCAGAGATCTGGCATTTAATACGAATAATTTAAGTGCGCACGTTTTTGGTTTCTGAGAAGGGACAGTTAGGCTGTCAGAGTGAATGCCTTCGGCCAAAGAAATGCTCTTTTCACTTGAACTATTTGTTCGTTTCTTATTTGGAGATGTGCCTCGCTATTGGTCCTTCGTGTTTCCAGTTCTATTATTAACTGCCTCATTTTCATTCGCTCCTTCAGTCCATATTCCGGTTGAAAAAAAACTTCAGAATGCAGGCCCCGTAGGGTTGCTTTTCTCTGTAGCAGGAGCTGTGCCTGTGCTTCGTTTTTCAAGATGATTTTAAGAGGTCTTGGTCGAGAATTTGATTCGGGTGCTGACAGTTTTTTCTATTCTATATGCCTTGAGAATGTGGATGGACTCGCCGTCCATTAGCATCATTTTTGCATACAATTGAAGGAGATCCAAGTCATGTTTAACTCGATCCTTTGGAATACTTGAAGCTGACTCCGGGACGCCTTTAATGACTACATTATGTTTTCGACTCAAACGAGGGCCCGTTTGTAACTCAGATCTTTCAGCTGAGTGAGTAATAGTAACCAATTCACTTGGCCCGGTAGGTCCACATGAACCGGGTGTTGGGCAGGCTAGAGCCAAATCCCTGCACGACTTGTTCTTCTTAGACCTTTTAATCTTTGGTTTTACAAACTCACCAACCTCTTCAACATCGCATGTTGGTGCAACGTCTACCAGCGATGTAGCGATGGTCGGTAAAGCGAGATTATTACTGATGCTACCCGAGCTAGGTACTGGTGGAGTGGAGCAAGGAAGTAGCGAAAATTCCTCTGGTTTACCGGGTTCGGCAAATGCAATAGGTTTAATGTTAGTAGTAGGTAAACTTGAAGAGGCTATATTTGCATACGAATTTTGCTTTTTGGTTGGTTTTTCACGGACAGGAGCTTTTTTAACTGGTGGGCAAGATAAAGATTTTTTTAAGTTATCTATTTCTTGTCTTAGATTGCTTAGTTCCTGCTGCATCCCTGAGAATTTCTGCTGGAGGTTGAAACACCCCATACAAGTTTCGTCTTCGTAAGCTACATTAGTTAAGCTTACTAGACTTTTAGCCCGTTTAGCGGGAGGTGAACAAATAGCAGAATAACGATAGTTACAACCATCTTCTGCTTGTCCATTAACTTGCTTAAGAAGATCCCTGCCAATATGACCGAATGGTAAGAGGCGCCGATAGACGGTTCTAAGCAATTTTGTGGTGTATATTCAAAACTTGGTCGTGGACCAATTTTTGATGACAAAGGATGGCGATCTCCTTGTTTGAATTGACGACTGTAATCTATGCGCTAGTTGTTTGGAGAGTTCACTTGCCGATTACTTCAAGAACTTTGCCGGTATATTGCCCAGACAAGATGACTTTGCCTCTGTCGGATGCTGCAGCTCTCATTCCACATTAGGTGTTGAGAAGAATATACATTCAGCACCGGGCCAGCAATTACAAAATAACTATGAACATTGACAAACTGAAGCTCAGTTTCTCTAGTGAATGCCGAGGTGATGAACTGATCCAAGTGCTCGGATTTCTCAAGATTTTTAACGAATTCTACACCATCCCCATCCATGAGTACTGCAACTGGGTCCTTGAATTTTAGTCGACTAGTATGTTTGGGCTTATTTTTGGCCTGCGGCATAATTCTGGATTCATATTTCTTCCTTACCTGACAGATTAAATTTTGAAGGCATTTCGTTGTCGACTGTAACAGAAAATTTGTTACAGATGATTTGGGCAAAGCAGAATTGTTAAACTCGTTTTTTGCCAACCACTTTACCACTGAAACTAGCCCCACTCCCACAATTCCTCTGCTTTCAAATTCGCTTCTAACAACTATTAATTTCTCGCCTTCATGTATTCAAAAAGAAATAGCTCACCTAAAAAATTCACATTCAGTTGGAACTGATAACATTCCAAACTCACTTATTAAACAGTTAAGGGATTTTCCACCTTTACTAAGCAAATTATTCTCAGTATTTCTCGAAAATGGTTTCTTCCCCGATTATTGGAAAACTTCTATTGTAATACCAGTTTTTAAAGCTGGTTCCCGCTCGGACATTCATAAGTATCGCGGTGTTCATTAAACGCCCTCTCTTGCTAAACTCTTCGAAAAACTAATTGCAAAACAAATCACGGATTTTTGCATAAGCAATAAAATTATCAACTTTTCCCAACACGCCTTCTTACCGGACCTTTCTTGTGAAACCTGCCACATGTCTTTTCTAAATCTACTAACCTCTCTTCGTAATGATCATCTATCTGTAGTAGTTATCTATTTTGATCTTAGTAAGGCATTCGATAAGGTGCCTTATAAACGACTTCTAGCTAAACTAGAAGCTATAGGATTTCGTAGTCCCCTAACTGACTTTATTAGATCATACCTAAATGATCGAAAACAAAACGTTTTAGTAGGGTCCTCATACTCCAGTGCTACCCCGATTGTTAGTGGTGTCCCTCAAGGTACCGTATTAGGTCCTTTGTTGTTCTTACTGTATATAAATGATATTTCATCGATAGTTTAACATTCTCAATCTTTTATTTATGCTGATGATCTCAAATGCGTGTATTCCTTCTCTAACTCTACAACCGAACAGTGCCTAGAACAAATTCATTCAGACTTAGACGCTCTTTTTCGGCCTGGAGCTCCACATGGCTAATGGAGTTCTCACCTACTAAGTGTCGCTACATGAGTTTTTGGGCCTGTAAGGCTGCCGCAACCTCTTATCTTTGAAGGTTGCCATATGATTGAATGTTCCTCCATCAAGGACTTGGGCTTAAGCTACACCAATAAATTAGATCTTTCGCCTCATGCCGATAGAATTACGGCCAAAGCTGCTCAGATTTGCGGCTTTATTTCTAATAATTTCTACCTTCCTGAAATTAAATTAAGACTTTATCGTATGTTTGTACTTCCCATTCTTAAATTTTGCTGTCCTTTCTTCGGTTTGATGAACGAATCTAGCCGTTCAAAAATTGAAAATGTCCAAAGACATTTCACAAAAAAACTCTTATTTCCGACTCTTTCAACTACTTCTTACTCAACAAGATGCCAGCTAACAAAGCTAAAATTTCTTTGGGTCAGGAGACTTGAAGCAGGCTTTTTGTCTCCTTTTTCGACTTAATAATAGTTCAACTCTCCCAAAGCTTTCTGTCATTACCCCCCGTTAGTCTTCCTTATAACCTAAGAAATTCTGCACTAATTATACCTCTGCCTGCATCCTCCACGTGTAAACGCTCTCTTCTTTGCTTCTAGGTATAGTTTTCTTTGGAATAACTTGCCAATTGAAATAAGGTCGTTAACTAGTCTATCTGCATTCAAGCGAAGACTGCACATTTATCTTAACACTAATTCTATTAACCATTTTATTTTTCCTCATCTTTTTCCCAGTAGCTTTCCCCCATGACTCGGAGAAAGGACCATCGTGAATTTGAGTAACCCTCTTGAAACTATATTTACGCTGCCTCGAGACGCCCATGAACTATAATGTCTCCTTATATCACCCGTCCTCCAAACGAGGACGTCATTCGGACGTACAAATTCGGTGGTCCGCAGTCTTAAATGCTGCGGTTTCTTTGGATACTAACCATCATCAGAATTCAATTCTGGATCCTATGATGCTGAGGACTTAAGTTCATTGACGCATTTTCGTGAGATTCTGTTTCATACGCCTAAGTGATCAAGAACGAATCACCTCGACGTTTCATTATCTCATTCTGAAATTCTACTGCAGTATAACCCTACTCTACCACCTGACCATTTTTTCCTAAGCAGTTTTTTCTCCTACCTTCTATTCGAAAAATGAAGGCCTATTGAATTCTGCCTCCATTTTCATGGTAGGAGTTTTTTTCTCCAGCCTATTTTTTCTAGTTCACCATTAATTTTAAAACATTGCTAACTGTTGACATAGCAGGACAAGTTATGAATTTGTACATTTTATCTGCACACATTGTCATAACTTTATTTCGTTACTAATGTTTGCTTAGACAGTACCTTCCCGGTGCTAACCAAATATAAATTCTAAATTCTAAATTCTTAATACCTCGAGGTTTTCTCGTGACCCAGTTTTTCTGAATACCTTCTATTAGGCCTTTTTCTTCTTAAAGTGTCTATTCAGGACTCTCATTAACCCTGCAGGGTTATTAGTCGCTTTTGTCTCTGCACTGAACAATAGCGATCAATCAGATCTAGTGAAATAGTCCTAAATGATCTCTCGTCATCCTCCGGATTTCCTTTGATCAAACAATCAAAATTTCAGGACAGCAGTGTATTCTTCATCGCGTTAAATAAGCACTTTATATGTTTCGCTTGTAACGGTCCTTCATAAAGACTGGGCCTAGATTCCCCTGTCACAAAAACCTTTTTCCATGTTAATATATTACTCACTACTTTGCATTAACCTGTATTTCAACTGCAATATTGTAGGTACCGTTTTTTTAATAGGGTCTTCAAAAGCATTGCCAATTACCCTTAAATGCACTGAGCTAATGCTGAACATATACGGGAACTGCTAATAATAATAATAGCATTTTCCGCAAAACCATACAATGTCCAAAAATGAATTAATACGCTACATGTATTCCATCCGCCTTGAAGTTTATTTTAAGCTTCAGGTTGCAGACATCACAATCTGCTTTAAAGGTATGAGCAGCCATGTCTGGAAGAGAGTGTACCAGCGAAGCAATTCAGGCACATAAGGCCACATCGACCTGACTTCTATCTGAATATCAGTCTTAATCCAAACTTGCGCCTAAAATCCTATTTTTTCAATGCCATTCACTTTTTATCCGACTGACGAAATGCTTTTTTGTTACTCGTCAGCCATCGCTACGACCAATGAGCAACAAAGGTTTAGGGCGAGGCAGAAAGGGGTACTTGAATGCTTAGGCTGTCTGTCAGAAAGAGCAGGGACAAAGTAGTCCAAATTTGCAGGCTCCCCTGTGCGTACGCTCACTTGACAGTCTTCTGAGGGGGTCACCGGTGACACTATATCAGGAAAGTCAGGCCGTCAATAGTTAAGTGATTAGGACGAAGAATCATGCGATGCCGCCACAACGCGCAATGGCCAATTCCGATGATTTCAATTTGACGACAGCATCTGTCGTGGAGCGGCGGGTGTGCGTGTAGAAAAGACCTGCACCACTTCTGCACATCACGCCCTGTCATAACTCACCCACCAATGTGTAGGCTTGTGAATGAGGAAAAGGGACACAATTCTCAGGCAGGAACACAGCGAAGAGGATAAAATATGGGCAACAGATTGAAATGGCATTGTGGCGATGGATGTAGCTAAAAAGTTAAACCAGGCTGTGCTCAAATAAAAAATTATGTTTGCGAACGATTGCAGTTGGAAGGATAACACTGGAATCTTAGTATCCTTTCCAAAACTGTAAATTGTAGCATCCCAGGGTAGGCATTACATATACGACACGGAAAATGGACATAGGAAACGGAAGCGCCCGTAATACAAGTGGGTTTGCGCCAAATTGTGCAGGAATAAGGGTTGGGTTTAAGGTTATGATTAGGGCTAAATCTAGGAATGCGTATAAGGTTAAGATTAGGGAAACAGTATTGCTTAGGGTTAAAGTTTGGGATAATGTTTATTGTAAGTTTAGGGTTAAGATTAGGGCTGCGGCTAAGGTTTATAATAAAAAGGTACTTTGGCAGATCTTAATAATTTATTTAACACAGTTGGGAAGAAATCGGTGACCCTGGTGGGATTTGACCCAATGATAGCAACGGGAAGGCTTTAGTTTGGCCAACGCTATAGTCACCTGCGCTACGAAGCCCCACCGCGAACAGTGTGGGTTATCACACTTGTTGTCGAGTGATCGAATCCAACTCTGGTCATTGAATATTCACACAACTGGGTCAAATGAATTACTAAAATCTGTCAAACCCCTTATTACTTAATTGCGCTCGCTGGTAGTTATCTGGGTGATTCTAGACTGCTTAGGAAATCCTGCTTGGACAGATAGTTTACTCAAAACATTGTTTTCCCAGAAAAAATATTTCCTGTCTAGTGAATGCCGTGGTGATGAACTGATCCAAGTGCTCGGATTTCCCAACATTTTCAACGAATTCTACACCATCCCCATCCATGAGTACTGCAACTGTGTCCTTGAATTTTAGTCGACTAGTAGGTTTGGGCTTATATTTGGCCTGCGGGATAATTCTGGATTCATATTTCTTCCTTATCTGACAGATTAATTTTTGAAGGAATTTCGTTGTCGACGAAATACCTCAGGTTTTCTCGTGACCAGTTTTTCTGAATACCTTCCTTTGTGCATTTTTCTTCTTTAAGTGTCTATTAAGGGCTCTCATTAACCATGCAGGGATATTTGTCGTTTTTGTCTCTTCACTGAACAATAGCGATCAATCATATCTAGTGAAATTGTCCTAAATGATATCTAGTCATCCTCCGGATTGCCTTTGAACAAACAATTCAAATTCCAGGACAGCAGTTTGTTCTTCATCGCGTTAAATCAGCATTTATATATTTCGCTTGTCACGGTCCTTCAGAAAGACTGGGCCTAGATTTCACTGTCACAAAACATTTTTCTATGTTAAAATATATTTTGCACTACTTTGCAGTAACCTGTAATTCAACTGAAATATTGTAGGTACCGTTTTTTTAATATGGTCATCAAAAGCAATGCCTATTACTCTTAAATGCATTGAAATAATGCTGAACATATACGGGAACTGCTAATAATAAGCAGTTTCCGCATAACCATACTATGTGCAAAACGAATTAATTCGCTACATGTATTCCATCCGCCTAGAAGTTAATTTTAAGCTTCAGGTTGCAGACATCACAATCTGCTTTAAAAGTACGAGCAGCCATGGCTGGAAGAGAGTGTACTAGCGAAGCCATTCAGGCACAGAAGGTTGCATCGACCTGACGTCTTTCTGAATATCAGTCTTAATCCAACCTTGTGGCTAAAAAACCTATTTTTTCAATACCATTTACGTTTTATCCGACTGACGACTTGCTTTTTTTGTTACTCGTCAGCCATTGCTATGACCAGTGGGCAACAAAGGTGTAGGGCGAGGCAGGAAGGGAAACTTGAATGCTTAGGCTGTATGTCATAAAGGACACGGACAAAGTAGTCCCAATTTGCAGGCTCCCCTATGCGTACGCTCACTTGACAGTCTTCTGAGGGGGTCACCGGCAACACTTTCTCAAGGACGTCAGGCCGTCAGTGGTTAAGCGAGTAGGACGAAGCATCATGCGATGCCGCCACAACGCGCAATGGCCAATTCCAATGATTTCAATTTGACGGCAGCATCTGTCGTGGACCGGGGGGTGTGCGTGTAGAAAAGACCTGCGACACTTCTGCACATCACGCCCTGTCACAACTCACCCAGCACTTCGTAGGTTAGTGAATGCGGAGAAAGGACACCATTCTCAGGCAGGAACGCAGCAAAGAGGAAAAAATATGGGCAACAGATTGAAATGGCATTGTGGCCATGGATGTAGCAAAAAGTTAAACCAGGTTGTGCTCAAATGAAAATTATGTTTACGAACGATTGCAGTTGGAAGGATTTCACTAGAAGCTTAGTATCCTCTCCAAAACTGTAAATTGTAGCATCCCACGGTAGGCGTTACTTATATAGCTTGTATTTGAATCAGAAAAGGGAATTTACTTGACTTTAATGCACGTTGTTTCTGTATGGAGAACGAAATGATGACTATTTGTGTCATCGGTCAGTAATGTTTGTCTTCTCTGCCATTCTTTTCGCATTTTCTTTACCTATGACTGATTATGGCGTGACTACTAGCAATCAACCGCAAGAACATTATAGTTTTTCGGAATGATCTTTAGCAATCAGTCATGGTGGCGTGGATCATGCAGATTTCGAAGTCTTACTTTGAGAATTATGTGTCTTTTGTTTTGCCAAATAATTACGTAGTATTTTTTAATACTCGTACTTTAATGCATAAGAAATACCAAATACAAAAACTCTATGTACATATACGATAGTTTGACCGTCGATTTCGACGATGTCCACCGCATGCTCCACGGAAGGGTGTTGCAGGGACGGTGACTTGGGCGTGAATTAGTTTCAACTGATAGTAGCCTTTCGCTGCATCTATCGCGCTCTCTTCTCCTCCCCCACCTGAACCCGGTGTCATGACAGAGAACACCGCAGGCATGAGAGGATGCAGGTTGCTGGCGTGGCCGGAGCCCCCTGGTCATATCACCACACCTGGCTCGGATCCTACAGAGTAAGAGTGCCATAAAGGCCACATTAAGACGGAGCCATTGCAGCCTGACACTCAGCCCGCCAGTCAGCCACTCCACACAAAACACACTTTGGGTTAACCAAGCGGTCCGAGTTATCCCGTCAGTTGGCAACCTTCCAAGCAACGGCTTTTAGCGCACCGTGATAGTTTCAAGCGCGTCAGATTGCTTATAGTGAGGAACATGCGCAGAGCTGTCGACCTCACTCTCTCCCCCATCCCCACAGGCAAACCACTGTCTGAGCCGGTCAGTTGTCTGATGAGGACGTGGGCGCAGCGGCTGTTGACCTCGTCTACGTGTGCTACGTACACGACCTGCCCCCCCAAACACGAGCACCAGGATTGAACGGCTTACATCTCACATGTGTGAGATAGCCAGTGTTCACGTTAAGAAGGAACCATCACAGCCTGATTCACAGACCACCAGTCAGCCACTCCACACAACACACATTTGACTAACTGCGAGGTCTGAGTGTAATTGTCAGTTGTCTTGTTGGCCTGCCTAACAACTAAGGGCCGTGGACTCCTGGAGTCAAAGAACTCAGACGAGGCATGCATTAATAGGCATTTCAATTTGGATGCCAATTGCACATTTCTCAAGGTTAGTTGGAAGCTAAAACAGCAACTATCGACCAGATAAATGAAAACAGTGGGTGGCTATTGGATTAAACTTTAGCCAACCGCAGCATCTTTTGTTAGGCATTGTTTGAATTTAACTGTTTTTTGTACATTCTCATCGTTAGAGCCAATCTGCCTATAAACACGTGGTCAGCTGGCAAAGTTAAGAGTTCGCAAGTAAAGCGAAATGATGAAATGGGA
>WEDG01011122.1:0-7500 GCA_017591395.1 Schistocephalus solidus
TGCGTTATTGCTTCGTTCGGTGCATTATTGCTGGTGTGTTTGTGTGTACAAATGGTCACCAGAAAAGAATCTTATCCAACCGAGTCATAATTTATGGTGGTATGTGAGCTATTGCGGTGAAAAAGGTGGGTTTGTGTGTAGAAATGCTCGCCAGAACTATCTCAGCCAACAGAGTCACAATTGATGGTGGTAAGGAAGCAATTGCGGTCTATAGGTATTAAGTGTGTAGAAATGCTCACCAGAAGGATCTCATCCAACAGAGTCAGAATTGATGGTGGTAAGTATGCAATTGCGGTCTATAGGTGGGTTAGTGTGTAGAAATGGTCACCAGAATGATGTCATCCAACAGAGTCCTAATTGATGGTTGTGATTAAGCAATTGCGGTAAATAGGTGTGTTTGTGAATACAAATGGTCAAGAGAAGGATCTCATCCAACAGAGTCAGAATAAATGGTTGTTAGTAAGCTATTGCGGTGAATAGGTGTGTTTGTGAGTACAAATGGTCACCAGAAGATCTCATCCAACAGAGACACCATTGATGGGTGGTGGGTAAAGCAATTGCTGTCTATAGGGGGTTTGTGTGTAGAAATTGTCACCAGAAGTATCTCATCCAACAGAGTCACACTAATGGTTGTAAAGTAAGCTTTTAGCCGATGAATAGTTGGGATTGTGTGTAGAATTGGTCACCAGAAGGATCTCAACCAACAGAATCAGAATTGATGGTGTTAAGTAAGCAATTGCGTTGAATAGGTGGGTTTGTGTGTAGAAATGGTCACCAAAAAGCATCTCATTTTACAGAAGCAGAATTGATGGTGGAAAGTAAGCTATTGCGGTGAATAGGTGGGTTTGTGTGTAGAATTGGTCACCAGAAGGATCTCATCCAACATATACAGAATTGATGGTGGTAAGTAAGCAATTTGCGGTGAATAGGTGGGTTCGTGTGTAGAAATGGTCACCAGAAGTATCTCATCCAACAGAGTCACAAATAATGGTTGTATCTAAGCTTTTTGCGGCGAATAGGTTAGGGTTTTCTATGTAAAAATGGTCACCAGAAAGATCTCATACAACGGAGTCATAATTTATGCTGGTATTTAAAGCTATTGCGGTACATAGGTGGTTTTGTAGTGTAGAAATTGGCCACCAGAAGGATCTCATCCAACATAGTGCAGAATTGATGGTGGTTAGTAAGCTAAATTGCGTTAAATAGGTGGGTTGTGTGTAGAAATGGTCATCAGAAGCATATCAGCCAACAGAGTCACAATTGATGGTGGTGGGTAAGCAATTGCGGTCTATAGGTGGGTTTGTGTGTAGAAATGGTCACCAGAAGGATCTCATCCAACAGAGTCAGAATTGATGGTGTTAAGTAAGCAATTGCAGTAAATAGGTGTGTTTGTGAGTACAAATGGTCACCAGAAGGATCTCATCCATCAGAGTCAGAATTGATGGTTTTATCAAGCTAATTGCAGTAAATAGGTGGATTTAGTGTGTAGAAATGGTCACCAGAAGTATCTCATCCAACAGAGTCATAATTTATGGTGGTATGTGAGCTATTGCGATGAATAGGTGGGTTTGTGTGTAGAAATGGTCATCAGAAGCATATCACTCAACAGAGTCACAATTGATGGTGCTGGGTAAGCAATTGCGTTCTATAGGTGAGGTTAGTGTGTAGAAATGGTCACCAGAAGGATCTCAAACCTACAGAATCAGAATTGATGGTGTTAAGTAAGCAATTGCAGTAAAATAGGTGTGTTTGTGAGTAGCAAATGGTCACCAGAAGGATCTCATCCTACAGAGTCATAATTGATGGTGGTATAGTGAGCTATTGCGGTGAATAGGTGGGTTTGTGTGTAGAAACGGTCACCAGAAGCATATCAGTCCAACATAGTCACAATTTATGGTGGTAAGTAAGAAATTGCGGTCTATAGGTGGGTTAGTGTGTAGAAAATCGTCACCAGAAGCATCTCATCCAACATAGTCAGAATTGATGGTGGTAAGTAAGCAATTGCGGTCAATAGGTGGGTTAGTGGGTAGAAATAGTTACCAAAATGATGTCATCCAACAGAGTCTCAATTGATGGTTGTGAGTAAGCAATTGCGGTAAAAGGGTGTGTTTGTGTGGACAAATGGTCAAGAGAAGGATCTCATCGAACCGAGTCAGAATTAATGGTTGTTAGTAAGCTATTGCGGTGAATAGGTAAGTTTGTGTGTAGAAATGGTCACCAGAAGTATCTCATCCAAAAGAGCCAGAATTTATGTCGTTTAGTAAGCTTTTGCGTTAAGTATGTGGGTTTTTGTGTACAAATGGTCACCAGAAGGATCTCATCCAACAGAGTCAGAATTGATCGTTTGTAAAGTAAGCTATTGCGTTAAATAGGTGGGTTTTTGTGTACAAATGGTCACCAGAAGGATCTCATCCAACAGAGTCAGAATTAATGGTTGTAAGTAAGCTATTGCGTTGAATAGTTGGTTTTTTAAGTATAAATTGTCACCAGAAGGATATCAACCAAAAGAGTCAGAATTGGTGGTGGTATGATAGCTATTGCAGTGAATAGGTGGGTTTGTGTGTAAAAATGGTCACCAGAAGGATCTCATCCAACAGAGTCAGAATTGATTCCTTTAGTAAGCTATTGCGGTGAATAGGTGGGTTTGTGTGTAAAAATGGTCACCAGAAGGATATCATCCAAAAGATTCAGAATTGATGGTGGTAAGTAAGCTATTGCGGCCAATCGGTAGGTTTGTGTGTAGAAATGGTCACCAGAAGGATCTGATCCATAAGAGACAGAATTGATTTCGTTAAGTAATGTATTGCGGTGAATAGGTTGGTTTGTGTGTAAAAATGGTCACCAGAAGGATCTCATCCAACAGAGTCAGAATTGATGGTTGTAAGTAAGCTATTGCGTTGAATAGTTGGTTTTTTAAGTATAAACGGTCAACGGAAGTATTTCATCCAAAAGAGTCAGAATTGATTCCTTTAGTAAGCTATTTCGGTGAATAGGTGGGTTTGTGTGTAAAAATTGTCACCAGAAGGATATCATCCAAAATATTCAGAATTGATTGTGGTAAGTAAGCTATTGCGGCGAATGTGTAGGTTTGTGTGAAGAAATGGTCACCAGAAGGATCTGATCCATAAGAGCCAGAATTGATTCCTTTAGTAAGCTATTGCGGTGAATAGGTGGGTTTGTGTGTAAAACTGGTCACCAGAAGGATATCATCCAAAAGATTCAGAATTGATGGTGGTTAGTAAGCTATTGCGGCGAATCGGTAGGTTTGTGTGTAGAAATGGTCACCAGAAGGATCTGATCCATAAGAGCCATAATTGATTTCGTTTAGTAATGTATTGCGGTGAATAGGTTGGTTTGTGTGTAAAAATGGTCACCAGAAGGATCTCATCCAACAGAGTCAGAATTTATGGTTGTAAGTAAGCTATTTGCGTTGAATAGTTGGTTTTTAAGTATAAACGGTCAACGGAAGTATTTCATCCAAAAGAGTCAGAATTGATTCCTTTAGTAAGCTATTGCGGTGAATAGGTGGGTTTGTGTGTAAAAATGGTCACCAGAAGGATATCATCCAAAATATTCAGAATTGATTGTGGTAAGTAAGCTATTGCGGCGAATGTGTAGGTTTGTGTGAAGAAATGGTCACCAGAAGGATCTGATCCATAAGAGCCAGAATTGATTCCTTTAGTAAGCTATTGTGGTGAATAGGTGGGTTTGTGTGTAAAAACTGGTCACCAGAAGGATATCATCCAAAAGATTCAGAATTGATGGTGGTTAGTAAGCTATTGCGGCGAATCCGGTAGGTTTGTGTGTAGAAATGGTCACCAGAAGGATCTGATCCATAAGAGCCAGAATTGATTTCGTTTAGTAATGTATTGCGGTGAATAGGTGGGTTTTTGTATACAAATGGTCACCAGAAGGATATCATCGAACAGAGTCAGAATTGGTAGTGGTAAGTAAGCAATTGCGGTGAATAGGTGGGTTTGTTCGAAGAAATGGTCACCAAAAGGATCTTATCCAACAGATTAACAATTTATGGTGGTAAGTAAGCAATTGCGGTCTATAGGTAGGTTTGTGTGTAGAAAAGGTCTCCAGAAGAACTTCATCCAACAGAGTCAGAATTGATGGTGGTAAGTAAGCAATTGCGGTCTATAGGTGGGTTAGTGTGTGAAAATGGTCACAAGAATGATCTCATCCAACAGAGTCTGAATTGATGGTTGTGAGTAAGCAATTGCGGTAAATAGGTGTGTGAGTGTGTACAAATGGTCAAGAGAAGCATCTCATCCAACAGAGTCAGAATTAATGGTTGTTAGTAAGCTATTGCGGTGAATACGTAAGTTTGTGTGTAGAAATGTTCACCAGAAGGATTTCATCCAACAGAGTCACAATTAATGGTTGTAAGTAAGCTTTTGCGGTGAATATGTGAGTTTGTGTGTAGAAATGGTCACCAGAAGGATCTGATCAATAAGAGCCAGAATTGATGTCGTTTAGTAAGCTATTGCGGTGAATAGGTGGGTTTGTGTGTAAAAATGGTCACCAGAAGGATCTCATCCAACAGAGTCAGAATTGATGGTTTTAAGTAAGATATTGCGGTGAATAGCTGGTTTTTTGTGCAGAAATGGTCACCAGAAGGATCTCATCCAACAGAGTCAGAATTTGTGGTGGTAAGTTAGCTATTGCGATGAATAGGTGGGTTTGTGTTTAGAAATGCTCACCAGAAGGATATCATCCAACAGAGTCAGAATTGGTGGTGGTAAGTATGCTATTGCGGTGAATAGGTGGGTTTGTGTGTGGAAATGGTCACCAGAAGATCTCATCCAACAGAGTCAGAATTGATGGTGGTAAGTAAGCTATTGCGTTGCATAGGTGGGTTTGTGTGTAGAAATGGTCACCAGAAGTATCTCATCCAAAAGAGCCAGAATTGATTGCTTTTAGTAAGCTATTGCGGTGAATAGGTGGGTTTGTGTGTAAAAATGGTCACCAGAAGGATCTCATCCAACAAGGAGTCAGAATTGGTGGTGGTAAGTAAGCTATTGCGGTGAATAGGTGGGTTTGTGTGTAGAAATGGTCACCAGAAGGATCTCATCCAACAGAGTCAGAATTGATGGTGGTAAGTAAGCTATTGCGTTGAAAAGGTGGGTTTGTGTGTAGAAATGGTCACCAGAAGTATCTCATCCAACAGAGTCAGAATTGATGATGGTAAGTAAGCTATTGCGGTGAAATAGGTGGGTTTGTGTAGAAAATGGTCACCAGAAAGGATCTCATCCAAACAGAGTCAGAATTGATGGTGGTAAAGTAAGCTATTGCGGTGAATAGGTCGGGTTTGTGTGTAGAAATGGTCACCAGAAAGGATCTCATCCAATAGAGTCAAAATTGATGGTGGTAAGTAAGCTATTTGCGGTGAATAGGTAGGGTTTGTGTGTAGAAATGGTCACCAGAAGGAGCTGATCCAACAGAGTCAGAATTGATGGTGGTTTTAAGTAAGCTATTGCGGTGAAATAGGTGGGTTTGTGTGTAGAAAATGGTCACCAGAAAGGATCTCATCCAACAGAGTCAGAATTGATGGTGGTAAAGTAAGCTATTGCGGTGAATAGGTGGTTTTGTGTGTAGAAATGGTCACCAGAAGGAGCTTATCCAACAGAGCCAGAAATTTGATGGTGGTTAGTAAGCTATTGCTGTGAAATAGGTGGGTTTGTGTGTAGAAATGGTCACCAGAAGGATCTCATCCAACAGAGTCAGAATTGATGGTGGTAAGTAAGCTATTGCGGTGAAAGAGGTGGGTTTGTGTGTAGAAATGGTCACCAGAAGGACCTCGTCCAACAGAGTCAGAATTAATGGTGGTACAGTAAAGCTATTGCGTTGAATGAGGTGGGTTTGTGTGTAGAAAATGGTCACCAGAAGGATCTCATCCAAACAGATTCAGAATTGATGGTGGAAAGTAAGCTATTGCGGTGAAGAGGTGATTTGTGTGTGTAGCAAATGGTCACCAGAAGGATCTTATCCAAAAGAGTGAGAATTAATGGTGGTTAGTTATCTATTGCGGTGAATAGGTGGGTTTGTGTGTCAGAAATGTTCACCAGAAGGATCTAATCCTACAGAGTCCAGAATTTATGGTGGTAGGGCATGTTATTGCAGTGAATAGGTGGGATTTGTGTGTCGACATGGTCACCAGGAGGATCACAACCAAAAAGAGTCAGAATAGGTGTTGGTAAGTAAGGTATTTGTGGTTAAAAATGTTTGTTTTTGTGTTGAAATGGTCACCAGAAGAATCTTATCCAACAAGAGTCAGAATGATAGTCGGAAAGTAAAGCTATTGCAGTGAAAAGGTTGGTTGGTTTTGTAGAAAATTGTCACCAGAAGAAATCTCATCCAATAGAGTCAGAATTGATGGTGGAACGTAAGCTATTGCTGTGAATAGGTGCGTTTGTGTGTAGAAATGGTGCCCAGAAAGGTTAGGAGTTAGGAGTTAGGGTTAGAGTTAGGGTTAGGGTTAGGAGTTAGGGTTAGGAGTTAGGGTTAGGAGTTAGGAGTTAGGGTTAGGGTTAGGGTTAGGGGTTAGGGTTAGGGTTAGGGTTAGGGTTAGGGTTAGGAGTTAGGGTTAGGGTTAGGGTTAGGAGTTAGGAGTTAGGGTTAGGGTTAGGAGTTAGGAGTTAGGGTTAGAGTTAGGAGTTAGGGTTAGAGGTTAGGAGTTAGGGTTAAGGTTAGAGTTAGGGTTAGGAGTTAGAGGTTAGGAGTTAGGAGTTAGGAGTTAGGAGTTAGGAGTTAGGGGTTAGGAGTTAGGAGTTAGGAGTTAGGAGTTAGGGAAGGTTAGGAGTTAGGAGTTAGGAGTTAGGAGTTAGGAGTTAGAGGTTAGGAGTTAGGAGTTAGGGTTAGGAGTTAGGAGTTAGGGTTGGGGTTAGGAGTTAGGAGTTAGGGTTAGGAGTTAGGGTTAGGGTTAGGGTTAGGGTTAGGGTTAGGGTTAGGGTTAGGGTTAGGGTTAGGGTTAGGGTTAGGGTTAGGGTTAGGGTTAGGGTTAGGGTTAGGGTTAGGGTTAGGGTTAGGGTTAGGGTTAGGGTTAGGGTTAGGGTTAGGAGTTAGGGTTAGGAGTTAGGGTTAGGAGTTAGGAGTTAGGAGTTAGGGTTAGGGTTAGGGTTAGGGTTAGGGTTAGGGTTAGGGTTAGGGTTAGGGTTAGGGTTAGGGTTAGGGTTAGGGTTAGGGTTAGGGTTAGGGTTAGGGTTAGGGTTAGGGTTAGGGTTAGGGTTAGGGTTAGGGTTAGGGTTAGGGTTAGGGTTAGGGTTAGGGTTAGGGTTAGGGTTAGGGTTAGGGTTAGGGTTAGGGTTAGGAGTTAGGGTTAGGGTTAGGGTTAGGGTTAGGGTTAGGGTTAGGGTTAGGGTTAGGGTTAGGAGTTAGGGTTAGGAGTTAGGGTTAGGGTTAGGGTTAGGGTTAGGGTTAGGGTTAGGGTTAGGGTTAGGGTTAGGGTTAGGGTTAGGGTTAGGGTTAGGGTTAGGGTTAGGGTTAGGGTTAGGG
>WEDG01011125.1:0-35468 GCA_017591395.1 Schistocephalus solidus
ATGACACTAACCTTACTATATCCTGAAAGAATTATCTTATTTAAAGTACTATTTTTGAAATAAGTTTGGTGACTTATAGTAACATCCAGGGTATTTAGAAATTATATTTGGTTAGTCCCGGGAAGGCACTGTCAAAACAAGCATTAGTAACGAAATAAAATAATGATGATTTGTGCAGATAAAATGTACAAATATGTGATAATGTAGGCATAACTTGTCCTGTTAGGGCAATAGTTAACGATGTTTTGAAATTAATTGTGAAATAGAAAATACGCAGTGAAAAAAATTCCTACCTTGAAAATGGAGGCAAATTTCAAGCTCAAAAGCTACTGTTCTAAGCTCAGCCAACTTATTTACAACTGATCTCGCAGTGAGTGAAACTTAATTGAGCTTATTCCTAATCTGCAGGTTATGCTCATCAGTTTTTATAAAAAAGGAAGATTTGGTGGCGGAGAAGGAAACTGGAGGGAAGAAACAAAATGAGTGAAACAAAATTTCTCTGGTTTACAATTTTTCGAATTGTTACTGTTAAAAGAACTTAGCTTATTGTACAACGACATATTTATATGAAAAACATGAAAGAGAAGGCTATATTGCGGCGTGGGAAAGATAGGGGGTGGCAGAGTAATGAGATTTTGGGGAAGTTAACATAAATTGGCAGAAAATGGGCATTTGAAAATGGAATAAATGATTTCGAAAAACTGGTAACATAATAAGAAGGGTTTATTGTTTGGGGATTAAGGACACTTTTTGGGTTGGGAAAGATGCTAACGTTAGCGTTCGCATCTGCTGTAGATGCTGCAGTGTTAGCAGGTTTCCCATCGGTAATGACATTACTGATTTAAATATCTGGCTTAGCCAATGATACAGATAAACTAAAAAGTTTTTCTTAGGTTTACTAGATTTGGCAGCTATAGCAGGCGCGGTTTGCTTTGAGAGGAGAAAAGAAGTGGCGTTGACACGATTTTCACTCGAACCAGGAACAAGGTTAACGTATGAAGATTCAACTGGAATTGAAATTCCTGTTGATCTGGAGGGCCGTATGCTTGCATTAGCTAGAGGGCCAACCTCTGAGATAACTTTTGGTATTGAATGTGTAGACCAAGGCTTCTCGTTTCAATTAATGGTGCAATCCTTAATTGAACTGACCTCGAGCTTCAAGGCCATTCTTTAAGTTACTTTCATGATTTTTAAGTCTGTTTTGGAGAAAATAAGAAAACATTAGAAGAGGCTGTACTTGAATTAAAAATCTTAAGCTGGACAAAATCCTGGACTATTTCTGTAAGGCTCTACAATAGCTGATGAAAAAGTTTGAATCACTGATTTAAAATATGCTATACCAGTGTAGAGTGCTTACGAATTTATTTATTAATTCATGGCTTTGGATTACTTCGTGAAAGTGAAGAAGAAATATATTCTTCTTTCACCGGAATAATGGCTTTATTCGTCTGAGATTTCGAACACTTACTGTAGTCCATCATCCGAGATACTACAGCAACATAAACGAGTAACATTTACAGCGGGCAGGGACCAATCAGACAACAGTGGTGCCAGTCCGGGGGTGACTACGCAGGGTCCTGTATGTCGAAGGTGTTCAAAAGCCTACGTGTTCGTCCCCGGAGTACCCAACAAGAACCAACCCCTACGGTATCACATGCGATGCCATACATAAAGGAAATTTCAGAATTGACCGAGCGAATTTTTGCGGGTTTTGGTGTCGGAATCGCACACCAACCCAAAGCTACCATGCACAGTATGTTCATGAGAATCAAGGACAAATTAAATCCTAATGAGCAGTCGGGGGCATTGTATCACATCCCGTGCAAAAACTGCTCCTGTTACTATGCAGGACAGACTGGACGTAGGTTTGGATCGCGCATACACGAGCTTAAGCTTGCTGTGAGACGGGCTGACGGTTTATCGGAAGTGGTTTCGCACAACTACGAAACCGGTCACGAGTTTAACTTCGCAGCCACGAAGATAATCACCCACGCCAGATGCAAGAGAAGCCGATAATTAATTGAAGCCTAGGACTCCGATGAGAACTCGGTCAATCGATTTATCAATCTGGCGCCAGCTTACAAGACCCTGCGTATTCACCTCCGGACTAGCGCATCTGATGTCTGATTGGCACCTGCCCCCTCCATCTAAAAATATTACTCGTTTATGTTGCTGTTTTATGTCTGAGGATGGAATACAGTAAGAGTTCGAAATATCAGGCGAATAAAGGTATGATTCAGGTGAACGAACAACTTTCTTCTTCTTCTTCCTCATTTATACACACACCTGAAATACGGACATTCGTCTCCGTTCGGGCTTCGCGAAGGCCAATAATATGCTCATCGCGTACAGTTAATTGGATTCATTTTATTGGGTCTTTAGCCTATTATTCCATCTGTTTATATGTTTTGGCCATTTTTTAAGCCCATGTTTTCTTTTTATGTTCTATAATATCAGCACTGCGACTCAGTTTGTTGTCGTCACGCCGCATTTTGTTAAGCTGCGTACATCCTATCTACATTCAAATTTTCTTCCCAATATCTCAGTTCATAACCCTGCTTTTATTTCGAGGAAAATCGTTGTGAACATTTTAAAGGATATTCAGGAGAAGTGGACCCGAAGTAGATTATGCCATGACCTACAGCGACTCCCGGGCACTGGACCAACAACCTTGAAACCGTGCATAGGTGATCGTGGAATAGAATATGTTTTACGGCTGCTTACTTAGCGAGCATCCAGTCGTTGGATTCAACTAAGCATGCTGTCATTACGATTTGCTTGCTTAGACTTTTTTTACCATTTTATGACCCCCTAAAGAAGCTTTTTGGCTAAGATGTTATTTTTTAACCTAAAGCAAATTTAATTAGATGTCCGACTGCGTTTTAAATGAGTTTTACCCCAATCTTGATCACATATTTACGTGATATGTGAGCGCAACTGCACAC
The DNA here is from genome assembly GCA_017591395.1 of Schistocephalus solidus. NCBI lineage: Eukaryota > Metazoa > Platyhelminthes > Cestoda > Diphyllobothriidea > Diphyllobothriidae > Schistocephalus > Schistocephalus solidus. Next base: position 2,946 of record WEDG01011125.1, read on the forward strand.
CTAAAACGCTTTCGCCACAGAGGTCTCTCGAGGGCTTCTCACAACCGGAATCGCAGCTGGCACAGGAGTTTCACTCGCGGCCGCGCGATAAGCGTTGCTCGTATCGTTAATTAGTCGCTCACACGTCACTAGGAGCAGGTGTCTCACGGTATCGATCGATGTCACTTGGGCTTACACGCCATGCAGGTAAATGTCTGTGAAACTGCTTTTTTTCCGGTGGGTAACTGGGTGGCACTGTATGAGAGGCTGAAAATATGAACTGCACTCTTTCTGGGACCCCTATTAACGGAACAATACCCAGCTGTACCTGCCGCAGGCGTCAGGGTGCCTATGAATTTTTATCAGAGGGAGATGAAATTTTAAACTGTGAAACTTTATTATTGTTAATTATATCGCTGACGTTTTGATATAAGTGTATTTCACAAGGGATTCTAAAATAATGTTATTTCGGCATCTAGCGAAAGATTACACTCCTTGCGATGCACCCGAACATTAACCTGTTTTTAAAATTTTAGATACCAGCAATTAAATCAGTTTCTTTGACCATCAGGGGATGTATTCGAGGGTGTAACAACGGGAAACTGCTGTTTATCACACCTTTACACTGGCTGGAACTCACACAGAGTCATTTGTTCACACACATAGCGGTATCGGCAGTACAGTTGTGAGAGATGAATCGGATAACTTGCGGTTATGTCAATGAAGTTTTGCTATAAGAGCGCATGCACAGCAAGTTCTTGACTTTTCTGACGAGGGTTGTACCGCCATGCAACTATTTCTGTCGAACTGCACTTGCAGTTTTCCTTAAAAACCAGTCCTCACCAAGCTCTTTACTATGATTTAATTTGGTTACTGCATCAATGATCCCCTTTGATCTTGGGTTGAATTCTCAGCCGTATTCGGTTTTGGGGTGTCCTCGCATTGGACTTCAAATAAAGGAAGTTCCTCACCAAACAGTTTGCGCTATAAACCTTGTTTGGCCCCCTCAAATTATTTTCCAGTCGAGATGCGTTTTAAAGTCTAGCAAATGTGATTTCAAATTTCTTTGTCGGCTTGCCATGTAATAGGCGTTCACTCACTTCGGAAAACCGTGAACCTCGGATCACCACCAGTCCGTGCAACCCTTGTGTTATCTATCAATCAGATTGTTTCACCACAAATCCTTTCTTTATTTTGACTCCTGTGGTGGTCTAACACTTTGTGAAATTTGTTGTTAGCACTGTTAGTTGCAAGAAAATTTACTTTCTAAATATAGATCTGAGTGACAGTAAGGCAGTTGGAGAATATCCGTATTGTAGGACTGCAGGAATTTCCTTGTGTATTGTTTTACAGGGTCTGGCCATACGGACGTGGAGAGGGAAACATGGAAACAGATCAGATTCTGATACATTTTAATTTGTTTAGAAAATGTGGAGTTCTCAGTTAAAGTTTCACAATTCCTTTTAGATGAATGAAGCTTGTGGAACAAATGCTTGAATTTTTTAGTTTTTATACTGATTAATGCCACTGTTTGTGGCAGTGTGACTTCACTCCGTAGGTCCTAATGATGGTCTGATCAGCTTGCCGTACGGTTTGCAAATGTTTCCTGAAAATTTCTTCTTTCTTGTAAGCCGCGTCAACACTATCAGTAGTTGAAATCTATGTCTTAGTAGTGTTTAGAAAGTTTTTTCGATAAATTTTGCCACCTTCAAATAACAACAGCATCTTTTTATTGGCATCTGCGTTGTCCAAGATTGCAATTCAGCCACCTTTGTCCATGAGGAGTACAACAATGCTTTTTCCGATTTTAACGTATGAAACGCTTTACTTTCCTCACGTGACTTCACTGCAAAATGATTGCGCTCATTTAATGCGTGTAAAATACTACTGCCGATCGAAAACCGTGCGTCTTCCCTGAGGTTTGCTGTTGATATGCTGGATTCTAAGCTAAAAAGTTATTTAAATCTGAAAGCTTGCATTTAATTCCTTCGGAAGGCACATTCTCTTGCGTTGCGTCTGTGAGAAATGGTCACCCGTTTTCTGCGTAGTGTCCCTCTTATTTTTACGGGGAATTCTGAGAGGTACTGGTGGTTTCATTTAGGTATTCAACTAAATGTAACGGAATTTAATCTCAGCAGAATCGTGTGTGAGACTCCCAGCTCTAGAAATTTTAACGATCTCACCCCCGAGGATGTATTATTTAAACTTTTGTGCTTGTTCTGAATCTGTATTATTTGCCTTTTTAACTCCCGGTTTTTTTCGTTCCTGCGTTAATTTAATTTTTATTTTCATGCTCTCACCTTCGGTTTATTGATATTTCTTCCCTAGCCTACATTTTGATTTTTCCGCCATGCTCACCTCCCTGCCCCACACCTCAGAAGTTTTGATGATTCTTGGACCACGGATTAGTACCTTCAAGCATGCGTAAGGTCACTCGTTTCATTCTTAAGTTGACTAATTTTTTCCCGTTTTCAGAACCCTCTCGGAAACCATTGCCTTTGACAAGCTATTCAGGTACATTGAACAGTTTTGTGGTGTACAGCCATCCATCTCTATTCATCTAGCCAGGCAGATAAGCCAGTCAAAGTTGAAGGTATCACAGCCTGCGCAATCTCCCCTATATCTGGACGCTACTTGGTTGTTTGCGACGACTGCAAACGAGTTCTGGTCTTCGAGTCAGCAGACAGTGTCTGGAGCTATCGTGGCGAATAGTACGTCTAGTTAAACTCTGCCCATTTAACCCCTGCCCCCCCCCCCCACAGCAAAGTACCTCGAAGGGCAAGCTGCGTCTCAGTCACACCAGATGACTCCTTTATACTCGTTGGTGAGAAGGCAGGATATGTCCACAAATACAACTTGGACGAACTGAACACCGCTCAGGCGTTATCGGGCGATGAAGATGATGGTGATTTCATGCTGGGGCATCTCTCCCTTCTCACCTGCCTTGTAAGTTTTATTTGATATTGGCCGCTCTCTACATTTTTCCTAAGTAATTTCTCTCTCACCGCGTTTCATTGACAAGGCAAAGTCATCACCAATGGAATCGAACGTGATAACAGCATTTAACCTGTAGGAACCCGCATTCAAATGTGCTACACGCAGTAGTCTTGAGCCCATAACGGACACAGCAGGAAAAAACCATTGCAGCTTGACAGGAAGCACGTTGCCCCAACAACAAGCATTGCTTTTTTGCCGATATAAACACTGCGATTTTGGTGCTCTATGATTAACATTGTATTTTCCCTGCCATACAGTGAAGGCTTATGAATTCCTCACCCCCTACAGACCGTAAGTATCGATGGAAGGCTGATGGCTACCGCGGATCGGGATGAAAAGATTCGAATTAGTCGGACCAAGGAACCCTATGTGATCGAGTCCTTCTGCCTGGGACACACGGGGTATGCTTCTAGGTCACCTTCCTAACACAGGCTCTCCTGCTTTTAGGCCAGTCTTGGATGCAACTTTTGTCGACAGTTCTCACTTGGTTTCCATTGCGACCGTAAGTTGGCTGTACTTCCTGCTTCTGTCGATCGCCATTTTTATTATTTTTTTTCAGTGCTTTGTTCAGCTTACGCACTGTGTTCTTGTTAGTACATCCGTGTGCCATAGGCTCGGAGCCTCTTGAAGGTCGGACTTGCCTGTGGCGGTCGGGGTGCAGCTGGCGTCCTGAGCGTCGCGAAGCACCATGCAGTCTGATGCGGACTAGTTAACCAGTAAACATCAGCGACTGCACCCGAAAAAGTACTTCAGTGCCATCAGTTCATGTTTATAATATTATACCGTTTTTTTTCACAGAAGCAACCAACAATAATGTCACAGAATTTCTTGTTTGCTACAGACCGAATTTGGGCGCATTATTATCTGAATCGCCGCGTACGTTTTGCGTGCTCTTTAGACTTCAAAGTAACTTAAGGACAATGTCGTACCAAATGACACGTGTGTAGGGCAGGCACCTGACAACATACAATGTAAATGCTGTATACATTTGCTGTATGTACAGTAGGTGATCTATCTCATGAATTGTTGCCAGAAATTCTGAACTGTGTTTTAGGTGCACTTCTTTCCGGCCGCCTGTAAAATTCCCACTCGATAAAATGACTACTTATGTAGTATGAATTTTCCCGTTGATTTTCTTTCTCTCATTCGGTAGAAAGTTTCATCTTCAAATTTGATGTCCGAAGGAAGATATCTACCAGTTTTCGAAAGGTTCTTCATTTCCCGACCTGCCTTTGAACGCGCTTTGAAGGCTTCTAAACTACATGCCGCGTCGACTTTCGATTAAAGGAAGATCCTAGATTCCCCCATTATATTAAACGGCCCAATATAGGAAGCAGAAAATTTTGCCGCGCCTATGGGTCATGTTGTCTGCCTTATAAGGGGCATTAATAAACGTAAAGATACGATGGCATTTTACGGTCTTTTAAAATCAAAGCATGTGCTTTCTTAGATTATAGAACTTGAAGGTATTATTTACTTTCAACCGTGTAAAAGAACGGATATATTCCACTTGTTTATTTTTGTAGAATATGTTTGATGGAAAATCAATTAAAAAGGCATACTACCCAAGTGGGGTATTTTGCAGAGTGTGGTTTCCACAGACGACCGAAAAGAGACTCATTAAAAAGGCTAGCATCATCGCATAACTGAAATATCTCGAGTCTGTGCTGCGTTACACGTTTATCGGACTGTAATCGGTCTGCACACCGTAGACACAGGCCTTTACGCCGCATGCAATCTCATTCCCAGTCGTTTTGGCCCGGACGGGCCGCTGATGCGTGGGAGACAGAAGCGAAACGCATCCATCTATTCCTGTTAATTTGGCTTAATACGCGTCGGCTGCACTATAAACAATTTGCTGCATGGGTAACTGCTTGGTCCGCACTGTGAGGCAGCAATGAGTGTCGTCGTTCGTGAATGCCTAAGCATTGACCGACATCTTTACCTATACCTTTATGTTGAAACGATTACTTCAATGAACTCACAGTTTGTCGGTGATACTTTCAAATCGAACGCTCTACCACCTGATCACTGAGCTCACCTCGTGATGGAGTTGGGCTGTGACTGACTGATGACGTTCACTTAACGAGAAATTAGTACTCGGGTCTCCCCATTTTCTTCTCCGGTGCGACGGCCTGCAGGTGCTTGAAACTTCAGCTTCACGGCAAACGTAGTTAGCATGACCCGTGCGTTTCAGTCCTATTGGCGACAACCACTCCAGTCCTTCTTATCGAGTTTTATCTGCTGCCTTTTGCAGCAACCTGCCAAGTTTTAAGTTTGGTTTGGTAGACGAACCTGTGCCTGCTGTGCAACGCCTACATGGAGGCGGATTTTAAGTCAGCTTGTTTTCATGTTTCATTTACAGCCAACTTGACCTTCTGTTGTCACTACGAATGGACCGAAAACCTTCCTCAACCATCTCACTAACGAGACTGTCACGACATTCCCGACAGAGCTGCTCATCACTGTGCTACATTAGAAGTTTTGCCGTCGGAGGCTTTTGGGAATGGAATGAATGGTTTTGGTTTGAAGGCCCTCATCAGCCACGCATACCCCATCACCAGGTGCAGACATATTCTAGATGCGATGGGGCATGGTTCATTGGGTTCAAGTTCTCATATCTGTTGGCCTCCCCGGACGGTGAGGAATGTGCGATGTCTCATCGGAATGACCCTTACCGACCTATCGTGGTGGCCGAATCAAATGCGGTTTTTCTGCTGCTTGGCACCTCTCCACTTAGTAGCGTTTGGTTTATGTGAATGTCACATTTGAATACGGTCAATGGGGATAATGACCGACATTGTGTTAATCAGTATGGAACCTAATCACCAGACCACTTACTGTACCATTGCATGCTTGTTTTTTCGGCTCCCTAGGAATATTTCCTTCCAACTAGAACAGCTGCTTAAGTAGTCTGTGCTTTTATATTCCTTTTGAACTGTCCATATAAAATTGATCTTTTATTAGAAAGGTTTTATATAAATTCATCTCTTACAGTCGTATTGTGGGAAATATTTTTTTCGAAGAACAGTTTTCAACACAGCATAACTCGTGATCTAAGTGAAACTCCCCAATTTCTGAATAAGAAATTCTAAAGTACCATTGTGAGATTTACTGTGCTTTTCCATTTTTGCGTTAAAAATTTTCACTCAACGTGCACGAGAAGGGGTCCTGACTTTTCAGGACCGTGTAACTCACAGATGGAGGGTTTGGTTACTATTATATTTCAATTGCCAGAAAGATTTCAAAATACCGTATGCATTCATGTACCAAGTTTCAGGACGACAGTTTCCTCACTTAAAAACGTGGTTCCCGTGAATCTATGCTAAATGTGATTTGCTGTGGCTGTCGAAAACGCTTAAAACCAGACTGCTTATATGGTGATTTAAATAGGAGCAATTGCATCGCTCCTGCCTTCAAAGATCCCAATGGTAAGCTAGCATCGGTTTTATGAAGCGATGTCCTCATGCGAACGGTGAATCATCTCGTACTGAATATGTTTTATTAGCTACGGGTCCTTAAATGCATGAATTCGCATGCAGCTGTTTATTTTTGATGCAAATTCTTCTCCTAATTTGTAGGACGGAATTTTGCGTTTGTGGGACGGTCTAAAGGGCATTGAGTTGGACTCCTTGGATCTGGATCCTCATCTGAGGGAGTTGGTTGACTGCAGCGCCGCAGGAACTATTGAGGCCTTTCTGGCACTACGCTTGTTCTCCATTGAAGATCTCATTATCGTAGGCATTCGCTCGTAAGTTGATCATTCTGGTCATCTTGTGTAATTTCAGCGGCCTATGAAAAGCCTCTCTTGCCTGCTTTATGTTGTGGGGTAGTTTTTGGGACTTTCTGGATAACAATCGGATATGTGGCCCCATCTGGTCTTTACTTCTAAGAAATGCTCATGTATGTCCTTTGGATAGGCTTAAGTTAATCTCCCCCCCTCCCTTACCTTTCGCTCATTCCCCATCACGCCTCCCTAAAGTGTTACCAATAAATTTGGCGTTCAACTAAGGGTCAGATGGTAGTTTTAGGCCTCAGACGTGCGGCTAGAGGTCGAGGTTAGGGTCAAGGATCAATGCTAGATGTTAGGGCTACGTTTAGGGATCTAGGGTTAGGGTTAGTCCGCAGATGTAGGTGAGGGGTTTGAATATTACTGTCATCAACTTCAGTCAGGACTATCACAAGAGTTAGATTTAACGATATACCCTTCTTACTTTCGCCTTCAATTTGATTGGTCAGCGCAGGATGGGATCAGTTCGCCTGAAATATCTAGCCAATGCCCTGGGTCTTCAGTTTTGCTCCCGCATAAAGCTCCTAATTCTCTGTAGTTCAAAGCACACGCTTATGATTTTACGCATTCTTGGTGCATTTAAAAAAACGATGGTTCAAATATATTTTTTAACTTTTGCTTCCTCAAAACAGCTATAAATCAGTTTTATTTACCCCACCCACACAAACGCTTTTGCCACCAGGCCTCTATTACAGGAGTACCTGCCTCCAGTTTTCTGCGTGGGGCCACGTATCTGATCGTTATCACTTTCCGCCCTTTCCACTCTTTTGTTGTTGCTTCCTCCTCACCTTTAATTTTTCGCTCCTTAAAGCCACAACTGCCTTATGGCTGTGTCACTGAGCAGAAAAGATGGAGATGTTCGTTTAAAACGTCCTATTGCCTCCGGGAGTGTCGTTGTATCTGGTGTGTCGTTCAAGACTGGCGATCGCCTCTTGGATTGCTCTCTGGCTAACTACGAGCCAGCTTCGAGGAAGGTAGATGTTATCACATTGATGCAGCCAACTTTGAAAGTAAATGCGTGGACACTGCATATCCCTGCAAATGAGGACGATACTCCGGCTCAGTGGAGTAATGTGAGTTATCAATCAGTGCTTGCAGGAAACTATCATTTACCATTAATTATTAAATAATAAAAATTACTGGCTACTTAAAAGTAATTATTAGTTTGGTTTAGTTAAGATGAAATACTGGATTATTAGGCAATAATTACTATTGATCAACAAGTACTAGTTATTTATCAGGCATAGATAATAACTGATATTAATGCTTAAATAATCATTTTCAGAATATACCGAGGTAACCTAAAAGTCACGCACTCCTTAATCACCGTTTTCGATTGTATTTTTGCAGCCTATTGATTGGGGCCCGCTTCCTGAAAGTCTACCGTTTACTGATGGTACGTATTCTGAAATATTTATTGTGCATTTTACTTGTCGAAAATGTTTTACTTCTGTCATTGGTGCCCTAAATTTTACTGAGTTTCATTTAAAAATGTGCACATGAAGGATAGTTTTTGCAGGACAAGCAGGGAGGAGAACGACGACGGGCCGAATGCAGGTACGCCCCGCTTTAGGGTGAATGGGACGGAACTGTATGCCCACCGACAGGACATTTCCAATGACCTTGCGCTAAATTTCAGAGGGAGTTAGGGTTAGAGTTAAGAATAGGTGCCTAACTGGAATCAAACGCGATACCTGCTGCAATACGAGGGGTTAATTATTCTCATTTTAAACCCGGAGGTCTGATCTTAGAACAAGTCTTTCAGTTGGGATTTCCGAAAACCCGGAGCACTTATGGCTACTCGAAGTGCACAGCCTATCGTGGGTGGGTCCGTATTCGAAGCCCCCCGAGTATGACTTTCCGGCGATGGTTAGCAAGTCAGGAATGGCGGTTACACCGTCACTTGTCTTTGTTGGTACTCCGTGTATATCGGTGCCTGGTCCCAGTCTCGACAAGCCTCTCTTATTTCCTCAAGTTCCGAAAACTGGCGTTGCCGTGCGGGCTTGGACTGTAGCTCAAAGATAAAGCATTCAACTCCAATGCGGGTGATTATTTGTTCGACTCCGCCCAACGAAAAAAAGTATTACTGTGGTTTGGACTTCTCCTATTTCGTGAAGTTTACGTTTTAAAGCGAATTACAGTCTTCAGCATTGGTAAGAACACGAAGGTTGCTTCTGCCTGTTAGGAAAACCAAGCCGCCGCCTATCATACATACGTAGGGCATCGTGCTAGGCCCTTTTTTCGGCGTGACACCACCGCGTGCAGTTCAATTCAGTGTTATCAAGGAAAGGATAGGCTATCGCTTTTGAACTTCCTATTGGTTAAAAAAAGGTCGAATGAAATGCGCGAATGTCTGATGAAGTATAAATTCGACCGCCGTTAGCTGCAACGTGGCATTGGGGTTCAGTACGGAGTGGAAGCGACCCAGAAAAGGCCATTCCAGTAGCTTTTCTCGATTATTGGCTGTAAGCTTTCGTGGGCGGTTGGCGCCCAAGCTAAGCGGAGCTCCTCGTTTCCGTCCACATCGGTGTGCGCCACACACACGTGACTGAATGTTTCCAAATCTCGGCTTATACGACGTGGAACCGTAGGTCAGGCGATGAGAGCTTTGCTCGGTGCTCAGCTGGTCCGCGTGCAGACATCAGACATGTAGCCCCGGCTCAGCCTCACGATGCCAACCGACGGGAAAACTCGGTCCCCCAGACTGAGGGTCAGACTGCAATGACCCCCTCTTAATGTGACCGTTACGGCATCCCCAGTGAGCTGGGATCTTAGCCGCCTCCCTTCTTATTGTGTCCTTGTTGGTGATTGACCATAGTGCGTGAGCCTGCGCCCTCTCCGGTATTTTTGACTCTGTCTTGACACCAAACCCAGGTGGGGGTGTGAAACAGCGCGCGAGTAGATTCAGCGCTCTGCTCTCACCTCAATCTACTTGACGTGCAAGTTACCGTCCCTGCACCACCATGCTGTTGTGCACACGGTGGACATCGTCGAATCAAGACGAACTGCAGCCTAGGATTGTTGCGCAACCAGCTGGTGAGACTTGTCGAAACTTGTCATTCCAGTGTCTTGTTTCCTTCGGTAAAGTTCTTATCCCCCCCCTCATTCTCAGAGGTAAGCTGCAAAGTAAAGATTTAACTCTAGCCGGTAAAGTTGTCCTTGTTGGTGTTGATCATAGTGCGTGAGCCTGCGCCCTCTCCCATCTCCGGTATTTTTGACTCTCTCTTGACACCGGGCCCAGGTTGGGGAGTAAAACAGCGCGCGAGTAGATTTAGCGCTCTGCTCTCAGAATAAGAAATCGACAGTCCAACACTAGTTCTCGACAGCAAGTTGGGCATACAGGCGTACCAAATGACAGTTAGAAACATGAAAGCCCTGTCGACCAATCTGAGAGTGAACTAGGCATGGCTTTAAGGACACACAAGGTACGTGCCAAGAACGGACAAAGGTAAGGACCCAAAACCTAAGGGAGTCAGCAATTAAAGGCTGTTCAATGTACCCTTGTCTTATGGACCTGAATCTCGATGTACACACAAAGTGTTTAGCCTAATCGGAATCAACAAAAAAGAAAAAAGACCACTTGTATCCACCTTTTTACTTTTATTTCCGGATAGCCCCACACCTACGGCTGCAGCTGCTGAGTGAGCTCTGCAAGTGTCCGATGGATCGAAGCGGCATAGAGGCCTACGAGAAGAACAAAGGGGAGATGCAGAAGCACATCAGGGACCGACACTTGCGACATCAGAGAAAGCGGCGTAAGCTGCGACATCAGAGCCAAGCGGGGGACGACCAGGAGGTGAAGGAAACCAACGCGACTGAAGGTGAATGAAGCAGCCATGTGACTGTTTTCTGTATAGAAAAAGGCTCCTACTTTTAAACTTTGTCTTTTTATTCTCTTCGCTCCGAAGTTGGCCGTTTTTTGTTGAAGCTTCTACTGTTGAGTGATTGTAATTGCCGTTTAACAGGACGCCATCTCTCCGCGTGGCAGTAGCCTACTTCGAATTGGCTGTTAAAGTGGATAGGAAGCAGTAAGGATGACTTATATGGCCCTCTAAACGGGACATGAGACGGGAAGCGCCCTCAATAAGGGTGTCTTTTGCGCCAAATTTGAGACAAAAATATGGTTAGGGTTAGCGTTGAGACAATTTTAAAGTTAAGGCTGGTGCTGGGTAAGAGGTTTAGAGTAAGATTAGGCCTACGGTCTGATTTATAATATTTAACCTTCCTTGAATTGTGTGCAGGACCACCTTCATTACGGAGGTGGGGCGCTCCTATTCCCGTTTATATAAGCCAGTAGTACCTAGGAACCTATTCCTCTATGGTTGTCAAGTTTACCAAGGGCGTGCGGATCATAGGCCCCCGGTTATCCGAAGACCCCATTGAACCGTGACTGTCCAGATAACGATTATGTGGAGTGACTTAGTACAGATATGCTGTCCTATAGTGCCTTGCATTGGATATGCATGTCCGCACGCAGACCCCTTGAACATCAATTTACAGTTCCACAATTATGCCGGATGGCGACCGGCATTCAATATTCCTGCTTATGGCGTTTAAATAAGTTCCCAATGGGCTTGATCAGTGTCTTTTCATGGCTCGCGAATGCGCCAAGACCTGGGTAGTCATGTGGTTAGGATGTTGTTGCTTCTGGAGAAGAGGGCAAAGGTTTATTTGCCCTCGACAGGGAGCTTTACGGGCCACAGCCATCCGAAGGTCCCATTGAATTGTGACTCGTCATACAGCGATTACGCAGGGACTGATTGCAAAGACGCTTTTCAATACTTCCAGGGTTCTCTGGGTATGCCGGACGGTGCATGAAGCCTTATCAAATGACCAGCTGAATCCACCATTTCGACTAGTGGCCCGGTCTTGTCTGAGGATACATCCACCTCGTGGTCCGCGATTGGTCGTTCAACGGGCCTCTGCCTGCCTATTTTCAGCTGGCATTTGCTGAGGGCTATTTATCCGCCTACTGAGAACGCGTCGGGCTGCCCGCAACTAAGCCAACGGGCGGTCCTGTTGCGGAGGACGTAAGAATGAACGACTATGACTCGCTTAAAATGACAAATTAGCCGGAAATCGTTAGCACGGTCCAGCCGTCTTCGTCGTTAGCGGTCACTTACAAATATACAGGCATCGGAGGCCCAAAACATATTAAAGGACAAAATACTACCTTGATGTCCTTGCGAACTGCGCCGAGCCAGGTTTTAAGTTTAAATACTCTTCGACGCCTCCAAGTTGGTGATGGCGCCGGGCGACAACAATGAGCTTCTGGGGTTGACGAAGAACGCGCCCGAATTCCCTTATTCGTGTTTCTCGTGACGCTTTCAATATCTCATTCGAAAGCAAGTGCAAATCACTTGGAAAATGGTTTTTCCGCCTTCAGTTTTTCGCTCCTCTACGCGTACATCCGGACGGATTCCCGGTACACGCGCATCTTCATGGCGATGGAGATGTTCCTTCAGTTACCCAAACACTTTCCGGGAACCGTGGTAACCGCGTGTGCAGCAGGTATTCGCAGACGGTGACGTCCCTTATCTGTTTATTCGGCAGCAGCCTGGCCAAGGTATTTTTAAAGCATCCCAAGTAGGGGTCCTGGATTCAGCTCAAAAGCAATTCCGGGGTTGATGAATGAACCCATTGGTTTTGAGACATCACAGACACTGGAGCACAAAAGCCTGAGACTAGCCGGAAGACATCATCACCGTAGGCGAAATCGATCAGCACCACCGCATTCGGTGCTTCTAGATGAAGAAGGGAGCTAACGAAGCTCCTCAGACCGGCTATAACATGTCGCAACGCATGCAGAGACGATCGATCATTGCACACAGTAGTCCTGATCTTTGAGGATGCTTAGTTGCCTTGTTTAGCCAAATAGGTAATGGTGGAGAATTCTAAAAAAGGACACTGTCCGGGCATTCCGCGTGCGCCGGTCAAGTTGGATTGGGTGAGAAGACCACAGTCACGAATGATTAACGGTTTCTATCACCACAAAGAAAAAAGGATCACCGGAATCCGATCGCGCGTTCATCTTCCTTGCAACAATAACCTAGGACTTGCATATTCGTCTCCATCGGTTTCTGTCAGTGTCTGTCGAAGCAGCCACAGGCATTATTCTTGATCCGATGGCTAACGGTCGTACTGAGCAAAGACTTGTACAGACACCCACTCAGAAAGCTTCAGCCGCGGTATCACCGGTTTGGCGAATCAGTTTTCCATAAAAACCACCAATAAGCGATATTCTGACATGTCAAATACTGTCCACAGCCAAATAAGCCGCATCCCAAAACTATCGTGAAGCCCTAGGACTGGCGTATCGGCCGGTGAAGGTGTAATTTTCAATTCAATGAGTACGAGGAACCGCCAAAACATTCCACATAACAACCGCCCGGTCATTTTGAACGATTGGATAATTATGGTCCACATACTCTAGTTGGACTTATCGACGGTATTGTGATGTTGAACAGCTAGCACTTCGGTCCACTCAGGTAAAGAAAACACTTTCAGTCGCATCAACAGGACGAAAGAGTTCAAGCGGCAAGAAGTACTAGTTCTATGTGGGAAAGATAACCTAAACTGGGTCAGCTGCATACTGGGACAGAGACGACGTCGTTGACGAGTGGACGCAGGAAACACAAGATAAAGGAAAAGATGATTTCTCTGAATGTATGTAAAAAGGATAGAAGGATCTTGATGACGAAAAGAACAGGCGAGGGTACGGATGAAAAAGCATGCATCACAGGCACTAGGTCCATGTTGTGTTGATGTAATCCTGGTTGAATTTGTTCAAACAACTATCCAGGTAGACGGCGTTGTTTCTGGAAAAAAAACAAGATAGAAATGGAATCACCGGCGAAAATAGACCAACACATGAGAATGCTAGCTAGAAGAAACTTGCAGACAGGCTGGCAAGTTCAGGAGTCTTACTTGAGAGTCTTCGCCGCCACAGTAATCTCGTTTAGGGTAACTATATCAGAATCCAGTTGATCCAGTTCTCTCGCCAGACCGGTTGCTGCATCCTCACCCTCCGCAGCGAGACGCCTGTGTATTTGCTGCAGCTCTCGCTTTACCTACAGATCGAGAAAGTAATAAGCAGTGTAGCGATGCAGTTAAAGCACCCTTTGTCACTAACCAACTGCGTAAGAACCGAGGCCGAGCCTTGCAAGGCCGGTAGGAAAAACTGACGAAAACTTGGTCGGAAATATCCGACCATCTATTCAAACGGAAAATACTACTTAAGTAAGATTTCAAAAATTGAGCAGCAGGTTCACGGGTGGTAAAAAGCGCCCTTGGAGTAAGGTTCTTCAGTCGCCTATACAATTCTTATTTGGAAAAACCAAGTACTTTAGTAACGTGTATTATCCATGACCATTTGAGATATTTAAGATAATTTTTAGTTACGGCTTGTAAAAAGGATGCAAAACGGAATCACATAGTATCCCTTTTTTTCAATAGGCGATAACGCAATCGAAATATTTGCAGCCAAAAAGTGAGAACTTACCACGCTTTTAGAAGTTGCAGCATATGTCAAACTTTACAGTGATTGGGTTATAATAGACATCGTCAACTTACCATAGAAATATGCACAACTTAAGCACCTTTTTTCCCCTTGTGATTTCAATAGATAGTAAAAAAGGTGTCACTCAAGAGCCCTCCTCTGATTTGACATTGCGTCCATTTCTTATCGGTTGGTAGGCACACATACAGTCAGTGTTTTCCGGTTGAAGGATAGTTCAGCGCCAACGTCTTGTGGGTTTAGCAACCACCTGTAGGAGCCGATCAAAGGGAATTTCTTCTGTGGGTGGTGGAAGCACTATAAACGGCCCTACTTGGTCAATTCTTTTTGTCATTACTAGTTAAATTGTTTTCACAGGCGTGCTGATGATCGTAAAAACCCCGATCTGCTTCAAAATAACCGCGCTGGTTATAGGGCGCTTGCCGTGCCTATATGATGTTCATAGTCCAAAAAGCCAGCAGCTATGTTCTATTGTACCCAATGTTGTTTTGCCTTGAACGAGTAAGCTGTCTAGGTTCGACGTTTGCGGGGTGCTAGGTTCAGCATTCGTGACATCTTGCGGGAGTTGGCATAAAATCTGCTATCCGGGCCGCTAAAGTCTACGTTTCGTGGGTAATGGTTTCAGCAGTTTATACAATGGATTATGGATAGGATTAGTTTTATGGCTATGGTTTCCCTTAGGATTAGGGCTAGGTTTATGGTAATTTTATGGTAACAGTTATGGATAGTTTTGGCAATTAATTCATGTTAGTTTTACGGTTATGGTTGATGTTAGACTTAGCCGCCGATTGTTTACGATGACCGTTTCTGGAAAGGCTACTGATTAAATGCGACTAGTGAGCCTGTTGACAGAAGCCCATTATATCCTCCCCTCATAAAGAAGAGGCAGTTTCTCGTAATGTCCTGTTCTTTCAAATACCAGCTGGGTGGTGCGCGCTTGCTATTTACCGCCCAAGACTAGAAAGAAGAACTCCAAAAGAAGGATCCTGGAAGCGAGGGCTGAACAACTGTCCCCAAGTCAGATACCATCTCCACAGCTTATAGGTCAGCAGAGTCTGCAGGAAATGCTGAATGTCCTGACAACAAGTGTCCAACGATCGGTGGTCCAATTGGCTTTTAGACGGCCGGAGGGCTATGCTCTGCATGTTCTGGGTTGGCTTTTGCCGAGCACAAATAAGGCCGAGACAAGTGAATTCCTGTCTAGAGGCAACCGGCATAAAACAAGGATTTCGACCACTAAGCGTGTGGAAAATAGATACACACGGAACATCACCCCAAACGAGCTCCCTGTCAACAGAGCTGCCTATACGCCAGTTCGCAGCCCTGGCAGTTCAAACGAGAAGTACAGAAGATGCAGCGTCGGCGGCAGAAGCGACCCACTGCCACTTGAATCGATGCGATACCTGTCCCCGGACAATATCGTTTGAAGTAAATCTAGACGAACTACACCAAGTGACGGTTTCCTAGACACCGAATTGATACACATAATGGGCGTTTTCGAATCTAATGCGGAGTGACCTTCTGTTGTTTGGAAAGACCGTTTTCTGGAAGGGCTGCTGACCACACGCAATTAAGAACGCATTTGATAAAACCCAATTATATTCGCCCTTATGATGAAGAGGCGATTTTACAGGATAAAGAAGGGCTGTCAGTACTCGAGAATGGTCTCAGGCAGCCGTGACAAAAACCATCCGACATCTCCTTGGCAAAAGGAACAAAAATCCTTCTCACAGCTAACTACAATGAAAAACACCACCACCATTCCTCCTCAATTCCAACCTGATTCTCGCAACGGTATGTCTTGATAAATTAGGGGGCTTAATTATCAAACTCTGGGCCCGAGATAAAAGAAGGAATCAAAGACTTACTTGGTGGCGAGCATTGGTGCCGGTGAGGTCCACAATGAGACGCAGCTTGTGCGAGGCGTAGGCGACATACTGGCGCTTGAAGACCTCCTCCCGAGCACGGGATGTCCAGGTAAGGCGCTCGTAGGCGTAAAGGCCAGCGTAGAGTCCCGCACAGAGAAAGATTACGCGCCAGCCCGCGGCCTTCAAGATCTGTTTAAAGGGGGTATTGATATCAATACGTGTGGCCACTTTTTCGAAGTAGCAGCCAACATACAGTTAGTAGGGGAGCTTAAGTGGCCTTAATCGCATACTGTTTGCCTCCTACCAGTTTGGCTTGAAATTAAAGGCCAGGATACCGAATTGCCATTAGACAGCTTCACATCAAATGAAGTGACTCCACCTACTTACTGGGTGCCGAGAGCACTGACGCCGTGAACTGTTCTGCGGTGACAGGAAAATCAAATGTATGAAGCTAGTACGAAACAGGTTCTGTCATCTCTAGACGTGTCTTTAATGTTATCGAGAAATCCCACAGAAAACCAAGACTCGCGCGGTTGACGCTACGGCCAGAACTGCGCGGCGATCGGGGGGCACATCCCGTCAGTATTGCAGGAACAGGTTAATATCGGAGTTTTAGCCAGTGCACGAGGCAACCTGCGCGGTGGTCAGCTGTGGAACAGGATGAATATGACTCAGTCGGATTTGGAGAGATTAGCGGGCGCAAGTTTCTTCAATCCACTATTCAGTGATGAAATTCCAACTGAGGGCTTGTCCACCGATCGGAGGGCATCCGCGCCTCGCACTGACTGAAGATACCACAGGCTCAAGAGCTGAGTAAACTAGCAAGTATAGTTGCCAGTACAGGCATAAGTAGATATGGCGACATTCCTCGACGACCAAACAACCCTGATTCAAATCTCCAGTTTGGAGAAATATGGCTGGCCGACTACAGCATGCAAAGCAGAAATGGCCACTCCAGTTTTCCTGTCGCTACCAAATAGTACTTCTCCAGTAGTTACTGTTCGCCATCATGCAACGGAGAATTTAAATTGTATCCTCAAACCAGGATATATATTGATTAGTTAGGAGAGCGACAATAATTATTCTGAAGTAACGCACAAAACCACCGACAACAGCGAGTCCCACTGTGTTTCTGCCAAGGAGAGAGGGAAGGTGGCTAAATATGGCCGGAAGGACCGGAGAGAGTTCGGCAACAGCGTGTGACGGCGATCCAGCATAACCCTGTGTAGGGGAGAAGACGTTTGAAGAAGTTATTTTGGGTGAGAAAATAGTGGATACAGTGAATAAAAAACTGTCGTGGGCACACGCGATCACGGCAGTAGAGTTTTTCTGAGTTACCGGATTAGAAGCGTGTTAAGAGCAAGTTTTCGCCCGCAAAGCAGCGACAAAGTTTTCCACCAATATAGGAAAGCATTTCCAGTCTCTGTCATCCTGAACTATTAGCTACTTATTTAAAAATACGTAGTACAATAATTTATTATTCTTCCGATGTAAAGTGCCGAAAGTACGAACTTTTCTGACCTTTGCCTCAGGATTCCGGGTCTAGGACCATCCACGGATGCGGGGAGAGGGAACGAATTGTCAGGTGTTTGTTTTGTACCACCCAGGCAATGCCCATTTTTGGTCTGCAGACAAGCGATACACCAATACAACACACGCTCATGCGACTGGAAACTGCCGATCACAGCCCATAAGACATGAGACCACAGTGAAGAGGGTGAGAGTATTTCTTAATGATTAATTGTCCCGGGTTCAAACCTCAGCACGCAGTTTGGGATGAGGTTGCCACTGAATTATGATGAATAATGGCCCTTGCGTTTGCCGGCAAAGCTTCCACCGATTATTCACTGCTGGTAGCCAAAAGACAGTCTAAATGGGTCTTAGACTCCTCAGAATCAAGGCAATACGTAAAACTCATACTCATGTTTGGAACTCAGAGTAGATCAGTACACAGCCTTAATATTCCGCAGCTGGCAGCCAGGCCAGGCGCCGATCGGTCACGACGTTTCCGCCGTTCGGTTAGTATACCAACCAAAATCCTGAAAACATCCTCCTTCGAAATCGACGAGATGCTGATTTAACTCCTCGGATCCCAGTTCAAACGGCCTGTGTCAAATCCACGCTATTCTCTCAACATACTAGAAATCGGCTTCGCTCTACCCGGATATCGCATGCGTGAGTAGCCGAAAACCACACTTAGTAGCGTGGGAACTTGGTCCAGTGGTGGGAACCAGGAAACGCCACTAGCAGTAACTTTTGGAGAGCTGATAGGCCAAATGCGTGTCTGGTTATATAAAGGAAAGGTCGAGAACAGGGTCGACCTCATTCTCGTCCCCTCTAATCAACTCTTTCTCCCCACCCCTAACGAATTAAAACATTGAGCACTTTTAGCCAGTTTCAGTGTTTAAACGTGCACGAGAGCAGATTGAGAAGTGAAAAATGCCCCAAAGAAACCTTTTAAAACCGAAAGCAGGAAAAGATTCTTCTTTTCGCGAAAAACTAACCTGGGCCCAGGACATCCTCTCTCGGGGGAATGGAACAGTTTCTGAGCAAGGGTGGAGAGACTGAGGCTAAATCGAAGGAGAGATCCTCACGGAATTCAGCACAAATGTTCCTGCAGTCAACGTGGAATTCGGGCTCAAAGGAGGCGGCCAAGACACTTGCATGATCCGATTCTAGAGGACTCCTTCTGGCACCAGACTGGCGTAGAGACCCTGTGCGTCGGCGGGATGGAACGAGATGGCAGACGAGAGAGCATTTATAAAGGCAGGTCGTTTATTGAAACTGTGAGAGTAAAAATAATTAGCCGAGATGCCATAATTTTGAGTAGTTGATCGGGTAATTAGTCATCTAATATACGCGTGCATATTTGATCCCTCAAAACAAAATAACCCTAACAGGCCATCCGTGGTTAGCAAACCAAGGCGCGGAGGAATCTGTGAAATAATAAAATGTAAACAAACCTACTAAAATAAAGATAGTAGAAGAAGAAGGAGCGTCTACCGGGAGGTATATTAACTGTCTAACGTTCTCGAGTAGTTGTTTCTGTCCACCCATTTTCGGAGACTGGAGAGGCATGCCGGCCCCTTCAGGAGACCGTTTTCCTCCGTCGAACATCTGAGCCGCCAACTATTCCGCAGCACACCACCGCGGAAACTTCGGATGATGCGGCATCGCAAGGGGTCAGCAGGTGTGACGACGACCAGGGTGAACCAAGCCGTAGTGATCGCCGCGGCCGACACAAGCTGGCGTGGCAGAACAGGAGATCGGCGGTGGTGACGACACTGGCGACACGAGGGGGACACAGCGCACAGCCATTGTTGATACAGGCAGTGACTAACGCGAACTGTGACATATAATGGAGGTGCAAGCATGACTCTCCAGTCTCTGAAGATGGGTAGACGAAACAACTACCTCGAAACGTCAGACAGACCCAATATACCTCTCTCGGTAAACTGCTCCTTCTGCTTCGACTTACCACCTGGGAATCGCATTTTTCTCTACTGTTAGTACAAAGATAGTAGGTTAGTTATATATTGAAAACCCCGTAGCTTTCACAGCCCATCCCTCACCCGGTTTTGCTCAATCCGTAATTTCCGAACATTACAAATATTTTAGAAATAATTTTAAAATGGTTGACCATCAGGTGCACACTGTAAGGTGCTGTTTCGGCGGTCCACTTCATCAGTCACGCAATGGAAGTTGGCAGACTTTTTAGTAGTTTTTGAAATATTGAAATTGTCGGCCCGCAGCATTGGGTCTAAAATCAAACGGCTATAATGAAAATGTCATGTTATAAACAGGAAATTGAGATAGAGTTTAACAAGCAGGTTAATTCCGCTCCATACATTTCATGGTCAAAGCAGTGAGTTTTCGCTGGGCTGAGTAGCCTGTTGGCGGAACTACCCTTGTGTTAGACAGGTTGGTTGCTCTGTTCTGTCATGTGGCCCCTTCGCAGGGTAAAACACGGACCTAGATCAGGACACGACACGTCTCTACTGAGGACGTGCACCCATAACAAACGCCGCCCATTGGGGAGGGGATGTGGTACGCCTAGGTGCGGGTTCTTATCGCGCGCCAGCCACCTGTCTCCCGATTCCACCTCCGGTCTTCTCCTGACTCGGTCCACCGGCACTCAGATGGGAGAAAGTAGTAAATGCGGCGCCAGTTAACTACTCGACAGTTCGACCGTAGTAGTCCGACGATGCCCACCGTATGCTCTGCATGGAGGGTGGTGCAGGAACGGTGAATTGCGCGTGATTTAAAGTGAAAGTAGACTCTGCGCTGCATATAACGTGCACTCCTCCTCCTCCCTCACCTGAGCCCGGTGTCAGCGACAGAGTCAAGAAGAGCGGAGAAGGAGAGAGCGTAGGTAGTTGGCGCGGCCGGAGCCGCCCCTGGGCGTACCACCACACCTGGCTTGGATTCCACGGAGTGGGAGTGTCGTAAAGGCCACATTAAGAAGGAGCCACTGCAGCCTGACTCTCAGTCCGCCAGTCAGCCACTCCACACAAAACACACATTGGGCCAACCACGTGGTCCGAGTGGGAGTGCCATAAAGTTTACTACCCATATAAACTAAATCTCGCGCAAGTCACCGTCTCTGCGCCACCATGCTGTGAAGAACACGGAGGACCTAGTCGAAATCAGTGGTTGAACCGTCAGTTACCCTTACAATGTAGGAGGAATTCGCACGATTTTTCTCGCAGAGAATCAATGTATGGAACGCTCCATCGACCCCATATTGTACGACGGCACCTAGAAATAGTATTTTAGTATCACAAGGCGCCATTAATTTGCACGAATAAACATAGAAAAGTGTCAGGTTTGAATGAGCAAAGCTCCAATTTTGCTGCCTTCGTGTTTTGTATGCAAAGGGATAAAAGGTAGTTCTACCCTAAAAAATGCTATACTGGAAGTTCAATATTAACACCGAAAGGTTTCGATAGTCTCCAAGAGGATGACAAATGAACTAGAAAAGTGATCTTGACATACCAGCCATGAACTGCTCTGCGCGGACAACCTGTGAGTGGATATCACCGGCACACGCTTCGCCGTCTAACTTGCGACCCAACTCACGCTCGATGAAGGCGTTGAGATCGCGCGTTTGTAGAACTCGTAGTGGAGAAGGGTCACTGGAGAATGGACGATCGAAATTGTCAACCAGTTCGTTCAATCTCCGGATCTCGGAGCAGAGGGCGTTAGCCACCCTGACCCTCCACGTCGATAAGACACTTGGAAATGAGTTCTTCGATTGCTTGGGACGCCTTCTGAAGCTTAGTGCGCAGTTCTTCCAGGCGACTCTCTGACAGACGTCTGTAGCGAATGGCTGCATCCCTGTGTAGAGTCGAACGAAAACGGTCGAACTTAGAATGATTTCAAGCAGAAAAGTGCAGCACCCAAGCTGCGTGTAGCTAATCGACGCAAAACATCTTTTTTTCAATATCTTCCAATTGAATATGTTACTCCCTAATTTATAGTAACATATATATATATATATATTAACCTCGAACATTTGTGTACCGTTTTTAATAGGGTCTTCAAGGTAATGCCTCCTACCCTTCAATATACTGAACTATCTTTATCGCTTCAAGGCCATCCATCTTCTCAGCGAAGGCTAACAAAAGAAGGAGATCTTCTAAAAAAAGCGATGTCATCGACTGCCACCACCACCCCCGGCCTACGCATGTCCTCTCATAAACTCGGTTCAACCACGTGATAAACGGGGTTCTTTAACGTGCGCTAACGTACCACTCTGGTGTCACGGCGGATCACTGTCCGTGTAGCACGGACCTGGGTTACGCTGATGACACAGGAATACTTAAGAGTCAGGTTCTGCGACCATACATACGTGATTGGTCACGGTAGAAGGTGGAGCACTTGGGTTAATGAACACCTTTCGCTACATCAGGTAAAAATGTTCTTCCAAAGGGAAGGTTGAGGATGAAGTCAGAAATGGTCATTTCTGACGTATTAGCCGTCGTCAGCCAACCATACCCAACCGCAGGTGGTGCACCACCCAAGGCTCGAACCCGTAAGCTCTTGATCAGAATTCCAACACTCTAACCATTGAGCCACGAGATCATTGTCCTGCCGGTTTTCAATCGGCGCAATGGTTAGATCGTTGGACTTCTAATTAACAGGTTGCAGGTTCGAGCCTCGGGTTGAGCACCACAAGGGTTGGGTATGGTTGGTTGACGACGGCTAATAAGTCAGAAATGGCCATTCCAGTCTCCGCAGTCTTTGTCGGTAATGTCATCCTGTCTATAATACTAACCGCTGTGCGGCTGCTGACGGGAACGAGAGTGAGCCCCAAGGCACAACGGAACAAGTGAGTCCTGTAAACGATCGATGAGCGCATATCTACCACGACGAAAAACTGCTACTTATTACAGTTAAGTCCTGTCTCCAGTTCGTCTAAAAATCCCGCTGATAAGTACGCGATGACCTCAAGAAAAACCCTTAAACTGTTTATTAGGAAATAGAGTCAGACTACAGATATGACACAAAGCGAACTCACTTCTCCTCAAGGGCGGCCTCGTAAGTGGTCTCCATGATTCCGCGGAAGTGGGCAGCTAACTCCTTGCCCTGCTCAGTATGGGCAGCAAATTTCGTCCTAGTCGCAGAGTCCGGACAAAAATTTTCTGATGAAACAAAAAACACGTAGCATTGTGGTGATTACCAAGATCAACCCTCATGAAGAGGTTCATGACCGGTCTACACGAGATGGACAGTTAAGCCTCTACGGACAAATTTAGTTGTAACAAAAAAACGTTTGTTCTTGGATAGGATCGCGCAGCCAGAAACTGGATGACCGATATCACTATTCATCCCTCGCATGCAAGAAACTTGCCTGACGACAGTTAATTCGGAAAATAGGTGCGAGCACATCCTGGCTTGGTGTATTTCCGTTTCAAACAGTCAGCTCAAAAAAATCGACCGAATACCTTAAAACTTACCAAATACCAGAACATGTCATGAATCTAAACCGCTACTTAAATATAATTAATACAAGCAATTCGAATTCCATTTTTGTTTAGCGAATTTCTACATTCAGTGCCAATGGCCCCCAGCAAGTCCAACCGGCGGGCAGAGGCGACAGGCCTCTAATCATCGAAAATGCGAGCTTAGCCGAGGCTTACCGTATAGAGATTGCGTGAGACTACTTGTTGGAGCAGTGGTTATACTCAGTTTTTGGAATTAAAATGGAAATTTCAATCACCCACGTCAACGCACTACGTTAAGGCTCTAGGACTATGTTAGATGGGGGCGAATAAAAACCGGCTTGATGGTGGACAACAGTCGCCATATCGCATTGGCATTATTGCTGTGGTCTCTTCACAGCTAAATGATTTGCCAGGTCGGTGAATAAGCATGCCTGTAATTACTACCGCGATATGGGCCGCAACTGCCTATTCATTTACTCATTTCACAGCTAGCCTTTGCAGAGAGTCGTTTCTGTGTCTACCGCCTCAGGACGCGCCAAGTATGACACAACCAAACAAACAGACAGACCTCATCTTTTCCGGGACTCTACCGTTCAGGCGGTAGCCCAACATGGCTTCTAACTACCAAGCTGCCCGACTTTGCACAGCTTTCCCATACAATAGCAGCCCGCCCAAAACCTGCTGGAACTTTTACTATGTTCGTCAGCGTACTTTTTGAAGGTGACAGCCCACGCACACTCCCTCGAGAGCCTGAAAGCAGCGTGGTCAAGTTAACACAAACGGGCTCTGAATATATCAGGCAAAGACGAGGGAGACTGTAATGGCCATTTCTAGCTTATTAGCCGTCGTCAGTTAGTCATACCCGATTACTAGCCGCTGTGCGGCTACTGACGGGGCTCGAGAGTGAGCCTCAAGGCAGAACGGAACGAGTGAATTCTGATAGCGATCGGTGAGCGTTCATCAACGAATGCAAGGCAAATGGCTCTCTTGGGATCGTGTTTGAGCTAGCCGTTTGAATCCTGTCATGTTTGTCACCTATTGGTTCTTGTAATTGGCATACACACGATAAAAATCTTTTAGGTTGCAAGTCAGTACCGATCGCATCCAGCCTGCAAAAATAACGGGAGTAAATACTGAACCACTGTCGAACAATTGATTTTGTTGATCGCAAGAGGGCTTAATCATACCATCGCAAAAAGTGGTAAAGTGGGATCCGACCGGGGGTGACAAGGAGGCCAGGCAAGTGGCTCAGCTTGACCGAACAACTTACCGATCATTCGAACAGAGTAAAAGTTGTGAATTCAACTGCACATATTCACTGCTATCCGTGGTAGGTAGAAACAGCTTAAGGAAATCACATAAGACAAGGCATCCAACCAATCAGTTGAATCATGGAGATAAGCCTCATTAAGTTAAGGCACGGGCAAACTCTTACAAAAAATTCGCATCATGCACCAAACTATTTTTTGCTAAAGTAGTCACACCCACTGAGCTCACCTCGAAAACCTTCTCAAAAGTCGAAAACTCCAACAGACGTGCCTGCCATCCTTCAGCCAGGGGGTACCCTATAAGAAATGCAAACTTTACAGAAGCTGCTAAAAAGAGCGGAAGATACAGAGGGCGTGAGTTTGGGTATCTTACCGCCAGCCGAGGGCAAACCAATGTTTGGCGCCGCACCGGGCGGTGTGCAGTTGGAAGAGGATTTGGCACGTACGGTGAGCACCTCACGGGCTGAGACGAAAAATACTCGCTCCATCGCCTCGTCGCGACCACATACCTTCAGTTCGTCGGCCAGGAAGGAGACACAGCGCTGCAAATGTTGCTCCTTCACCTAGAATTTGGAAAGTGGAGTGGATAGTTTGGCCATTGCAGGCGATGGGCCATTAGTACTCCGAAGACCGTAAAGGGCTATCATAGGCATAGTTTCGATACCTCTCTCCTACCCAGCTCGACCTATTTGAACGGCAAATCCAAGTTAAGACTACTGAACAGGGTTGAATCCGCGTCTACAAGAACCTCACACGTGCTACCGGACCCTCAGAGGTGGCTCAATTAGAGAAAAGCTATGAACCCGACCGCGACAAAGCTCATCATAATCGCACATAAGGCATAACTGTGATCTACGCGTGAATTTGTCTACAGTGAAGGCGAATTCCAATGCACCGTCCATTGTTTTCAAATTATAACGCAGATAGAGGTCCATTATTTCCACACACAGCCTGGTGCCAACTATCACGATAAAATATCTTCAATAGAGCGCCTCGATGCTGACATGAGCAAGAACGCCATTTTAACCTAACCTGGCTTTAAGCGGAGCCCAGTTATCTCCTCAGCCAGAAATTTTCCAAGCCAAAACTGTTGACGCGTAGCGATAATTTTAAAGCACGGTATGCTTATTGAAGCGATGAACGAATAAATTAATTTCCCAGAGGAAGGAAACCCCAGAATCGGTCAGCCCGCATGCACCACTTCATGCTAAACAGTCTGGCGTGTAGTAGTTAAGAAGCCACACAGACGCAATTAGAGCACCATATTACCCAATTTTACCCCGTATTGATCTAACACAATTGTGGATGTGCTCCATCGTCAACAGTGCAGATGCGGCATGGGGTTGTACTTCCCAAGAACTGCCCGCCACCTGAAATCTACAAACTTGAAAAATGACAAAACCACGTGCCATTTTTCATCCAAAATCCGGCTTCTTGAATCCCAGCCAAGGTTAAAGATAAAACTTCTAGGCTACTGAGCAATTCCCGTGCACGTAAGTCAAAGTCTGGTCCCAGCTGGTCACCGATAGCTTCTTGAGATCTGGTCTAGATCTTGGACCATTGGACAGCTTCCATGGCATAGGATCAAATTATCCGTAAAACGGGCGGGTCGATAACGAAATCAGGCATCAAATAAAACAAGTAAGTACGGCATTCTTTACTGTCTGAACTTTTGCGAGGGCAAGAAGGACACTATTACACATAAATGAGGCATCATACACGTTTGCAAAATACGACAGCAGTCTGGAAGTGTGCGTTTGTGACAAACGAGGAAGATCGGACTGTTCCATTTTACCCTTCTGTCTGACAATTGAGGTGGCTCGATCGAGTGCAGCGCCAACACAAAAGTGGAACCGCCCGAAAGTTAGCTCACTGAATCAGGACTCGAGCTGGTGAACTAGAGATGTGGGCATTGGTCATGAGAGAAAACCAGGAGCTCGCTTGTAAGCCTTGCGGGGTACAGACTTAGAAGCAGGAGCACAACCTGGATAACTTCGCACGCTAGTCTAAACGAGTCAGAACTGGCTTAGCTGTCCTGTTCGCAGCACTAAGGCGTGGCAGCACTAGGGGTAGGAGAACTGTTTCCCAATTGGCATTTCACTCTCGAAGGCAGAGGATCTTAGAAGAAAGAAAACTCTCCAAGTGACTACCAAAATCTGCTTTTCTTTCAGCATGGCGTCAGTGCCTCCATTTAAACTTCGAATATATGATTCTATTGCTCGTCTCCGTTTTATGTCCACTGATGTTCCGTTTTGAGGACTTATTTAGTTACTTTTGACTGTGAATAACAACTAAAGTTTTCAAGACTTTCAAATACTTTGCACACCAACTGTCCTGAAAGGATTAAGCCTGTTTGGAAGGACTCGAAATGACAAAGGTCTAAGTGCTGTGGCTCACCTGATCTGCGTATTCAACCTCGCCGGCAGAGGCATCCCAGCGATTATTCAGTATAAAGATGTTTGGTTTTGAAATCTTGCTACTCACACGATGGAAAAAGTCCTTTTCCTGGAACGAAAACAAAAAAGTATGTCTTTAAGAAAAAATAGGTCAAGCATAACCGTGCCTAACTAGAAACTTCCTGGAAGAACAATCGTTAAGAATACATCTAGACAACCAGATGACGTAACGACATTATGCCGAAGATGATGAGGTAAGTCGGTAATAATTGTAAAATTATACTGGCTTTGACAGCAGACTGCCGTACTGAATGCGAGACATCGTGCATGAGTTTTGAGCCAGCAGGACATAAATATAGTGCATCTTTCGAAAGCCATCCGAAGCATCAATATTAGGAGGACGTGTGCTATTTTTAATTTATTTGTTGAGGGAAACAGGCAGTGTCCTTAAAACCCCTATTGCGTAGATCCGGTCAAACCCCTCTTGCATATTTAAAATAGACTACGGATCAGGCAAGGCGAGCAGGACGCCTTCAAAAATGTCTCAATGATGATAAATTAAGCATAGCGAATATCAAAAGAGTAACTACGTAGACACTAACATTAAAGATAATTAGAAAGCGAAAGTAACAGAGCAAAGAGAAGAGGGAGGGAAAGGACGATGGAGTGGATTAGACTAGGGAAGACATGGATAGCGAAGGGGAGTGAGGGAGGCGTGGGGATGAGAGCGAGGGTGAACGAGATGAGAGGAGCAGGATGGGCTTAAGGGGAAGATAAGGAAAGTCGAAAAAAATAATAAAACGATGGAGGACGGGAGGAGAGGGACGTAAAATATCATATGGGGAAGAGGGAGAGAATGTCTGGCAGAAATAAAAGTACGCTTCGGTAGACTGGAAAAGCAAAGAGACAAAGGGATGGAGTAGGAGTGATACTCACCGCCTGCATAAGAGTGGACTCAGCGTTAGCGACAAGAATAAAGACGTCCGCGTCCAAGAAAAGTGTTGATCAATCCATCTATCCATGTCGGGGTCAACATTGACGCCAGGACTATCCAGCAAGACGACGTCCTCGCGTAGGAGATGGCAGTTGGCATTGGGCCAGTAAAGGCAGACGAGGGAGTCGGTTGCGAGTTTATCTGAACTTAATGCATGTGCCAGTTGACTGACCGACTCAATTGGCTGATCCGGTAGGACCTGATGAGGACCGAAATAATGGTTGGGAAAGAACTTATTTTTGCATGTTTGCATGGTCATTTGGTGTCGCAAAATCACTGAAAGTACAAATCATTAGCATTGCTGAGGATGAACCCACCAGCAGACGTGGCTTGATATTTAAAGGAGGGCTCATGTGGGGGTCTGTGGCACCGGAAAACGTAAGTTTTGGATAATTTAATGGCTTTTCTCGCTGCTCTGATAAACCCACCTAGGTCTCGCAACCTGTGTTACTCAAATTCCAGATGTTCAGTTCATCAGAGGGCCTCACGGCCTTTCATATACATACATATTTATATAGCTAATGGTTCGTAAACAGGTTTAATGACCCTGAAAACCGTAGACTGAAAATACTTTCACGAGAAGGACAGGCTTGTCTTCCATACGCACAACCCAGCATTTTCGAGAATACAGATACTGATTCGTATAATATGATCCTGCTGCCGATAGAGATATCGCGCAAGCTCCATATGTACTTTCTAACGATCAAGGAAATCCTAAATGCGGCAACAATTCAGGTGATTTGAACCGCATTTTGCCATCTGGCAGCTATTTTGCCCCATTTATTTGAAATTGTCCATTTGGGGTGACAGCCATTAATCACGAAGAGCTCCTTTCGCTGGCCAGAAGTGCAGATCAAACATACTTTTGCTCTTTGACACCTTTGGTGAATAAACCGAGTAGTCTAAGTGCCCATCGACTGGCAACGGAAGAGCGGTTAGCTAACACCTGGGTGCAAAGTCGACACCGTCGAAAATGTGTACGATTCTTCCGAAGGGCCAGTCTATATCGTAGTTGAACAATTTGAGCGAAAGGATGCCAAGCTGTTGAATGTTAAACCGAAAATCAGTCTTGGGATTGTTCGAGGGCAGAACTCCAAAATAAATGGAGCAATATCGGGCTTTGATAGCAGCTAGTGAATTTGCCGGCATTTTATCTAGCTCCATTGCCAATCACAATGACTTGTGCTAAACGGAATCAAAAGCAGCATCGATGTCGAAAAAGCAAACGGTTGTTGGACGCCGGCGGTTAGCGTGGTGTCGGGCTGATTTGGTATCAACCTCGGTTCTCGCACATTTTAAAATCGCGTGAACAATTATTTTTGCATAAATGTTGATTGTACTTATGCTAACGTAGTTCAGACACTTCCTAGGACGCTTTCTGGGCGCAGACGTAAGATTGCATGCCACTGCGGATGAGCATACGGTATGACATGTAGACGTTGCCAGTGAGGGCACCATGCATCAACCACGGGCACCCGACTGTTATCTGCTAATTAAAAACGATAAAAAGTAAGAACCTTGCTAAAAGATAAGGATTCATTACCCAATGACAGGAATCCTTGTCTAACTTCGGGTTATTTAGTGCTACAAACGATAAATAATAAGAATAATGGCCTTCGGTGGAATTTAGCGTTAAAGTATGAAGCATATCGGGTTTCATGAATAAGTACGTGTAGAACATAGCATTAATACTCTCGGGAGACGCAAGGGCGTAAGCGTGAAACAGCGACTACATATACGCAAAGCCATATATATATATATACCCAATCCCAAGTGTGGCACACCTGGGATTCGATTGGGTATGACTGGCTGATGACGGCTAATAAGCCAGAAATGGCCATTCCGGTCTCCTTTGTCTTTGTCGGTTCCATTCCATTATATGCTACACGTCACTATGCGACCGCCTGCGAGGGCTCTAGTCTGAGCTCCAGGGCAGAACGGAACATGCATGTTCCTTAAGCAGATCGGTGAGCCCCAAACTATCATCATATTCCCGATCACAACCGACAAAACAACGAGCTCGTGGCTCAATGGTAGAGCGTTCGACTCAAATACCAAAGGTCGTGGGTTCGAATCCCATGTGTGCCACACTTGGGATTGGGTATGACTGGCTGATGACGGCTAATAAGCCAGAAATGGCCATTCCGGTCTCCCTTGTCTTTGTCGGTTCTATTCCATATATATATATATATATATATATATATATATATATATATATATATATATATATATGGCAAAGACGTTATACCGTACTTCCGACATAGATACTAGCTAAAAGCCCAGACACGTGTTTCGCCGATGTTTCTGCTGCTGTGTGACACAGCAACGAGGGGTTCGGCTCCTCAGTGGGTCCCCCAGCGTTCTCTATGCGGTTTCTGGTATATGGACTCCAGAGAATAATCGGGTAAATAATTTCTGAAATTATTAAATGCAGGACATGGAGTCAGGTGATTCGGACATGACTTTTATATATATATATATATATATATATATATATATATATATATATATATATATATGCAAAGCCACCAACATGCCGAATGATGCTTGCCGTCCGTTAAGGCAAGTCTAGCTAACTTCACCTATGCGATATCCATAGCAGCCTCTATAGGCACCAGCAACATATACCGTGATTCCAGCACCGGCTACGTCAGCATTGGTTTAAGCTGAAACATGATCAAAAAATGTTATTAAGCTAACTTTACAAACATGACTAATTATAACTGACTTCCGCTCTAGGGTTGCTGCTGTCTCCCGTCGCAGCGGTCGTGTCGGTAGAGTTGACCAGTCTTGTGAAACCTTGACTTTTGATCAGTGCCTTCTATCTGCACGAAGCAGCTGGTGGTGTGACCAATGCCGGCTGGCAAAAATCCGACTTCCCAACATGGCATTGATTACTGTGCTCTTCCCGTTCGATGTTCTGAGATCGAGGTAAAGGGGAGGGTTTAAAAATTCGCATAAAATAAATAAGACAAAATGCACCTAATTGCAGACGGCCAGGACAACCTTAAATAATAAAAAAACTACAGTCCAATCAGGCACAAGAGATCGTTATTCATGCCAATTTTGTGAAGAGTATTTGTGTTAAAAGCATTTGAGGGATAACCTCCTGTTACAGTATAATAACTGTTCGCGGCTACGGTGGTCCGAAAATCCACATTAAACGTATAACGCACAGATAAATATTCGGAGATTACTCAAAGAGGAGACAGTGGATCAAATTGGCAGCAAAACAGCAATAACATTCACACGCAGATGCACAACTGCAATCAAATTAGGATAAAGGATAAGCTAGCATCACTACATGTAAGAGGTACCTGCTACACCTGCGCTTGTCATAGGTGGCGCTTAGTGGAGGCTTGCTTAGCAAATTTATTAGGTAATTAAGTGTGAACATTTACCCTGGAATGTACATACCTGCCGAAAAAAGCACACTTCATCTGGTTACGGGCAATGATCTCCTGAATGTGCTTAACTCTTTCATAATATGGATTAATATCGTCCTCCGACCGCCTTTCCAGAGCTGGTGAAAGCCTATTACCAGCATCTGCGGGTAACTTTTCGTCGAAAAATTTCTGACAATCCTTGACGTAACTTTCAATTTCCAAAAAGATGTTTTGCAATTGCTGTTTAGCTTCTTTGAACTTTATGAGATTTGAGTGACTTTGTTTTCGAAGGAGAAGGTTCCTTGAACGAGCTCCCGCATTGCCAGCGATTAACTGATCGGCCATTGGGAGGCGAAACTCCAAGGAAAAAGCCCCAAAGTTCGGCCCTCACGAAAACCAACAATTGGTCAAAACAACCGTACAACCAATATATGATGAGTTTTGGATAGGGGCTGGATCTAACCCTAAAAATGCCTTTTGGTCAATTCGAGGTCGAAATATGGAACACTTTGTGAGACAAATATTTGTTGTAGGAAATAATTGTGGTTTCAGCAAGCCTTCAGGTGTGCAGTTGTTTTCTAGGCCGTTGGTTAATGCGCTAATATTTTTGACCCATCGATGCTTGGGAGTACACCAGCATGACCTTCCCCACTGTCCACTTACCAGTAAGCATTTTTTACTAATGTGTACCTCAGACTACTACCTGAACGATCTGCAGGTGTCCTTTCAACTTCAATCAAGGAACTATGAAAGGACATGGATTCGCTATGGTACGACTTTTCTCAATGTTGATAACCTTAACCTAGTAAAAAAGTTGATTACACTGCAGACAAGCAAGCTTGCAATATGGAACAACTATGGGTAGCCTTAAACGACATACGCAAAGAAATGCGGGTGATGGCTGTCCCCAGCATGCCTAGCCAGTCGATCTGTCGTCTGCCCCTGTGCACAGATGAGGTCGACAATGACTTCCTTGGAGGAATGAGTAGGACACCGGATTATGCCAATGAGGCGGTTTGGATATATTTATTTCTAAACGATATTCGTGATTTTTAGATAGAAAGTTTGTCCGTGGTAGGAGAACGAAATGAAAGAGTGTTCGTCCGGAATCTCTTGACATGTTTTTGGACTACCCCTGTGCCTAAACTTCTGATGGGCGGCTCCAATGACAAGCGGAACTTTATTGTCTACCTTCTCTATAGAGTTTTTACAGGAAGGTCATAACGTTTCCCTGACGTCTGCAGAAGCCATTCGCCTAAATACGAGCTTCAATAATTGTTCCACGGATGCTATTCGCTAGAACATATATGGACTGGTTTCATGGTGCCAGAGATAGGTAAGGTGACAGATAAAAACACCGGGTGGTAAGCTGAGAAGGTAAA